>PVIJ01004733.1:89547-113376 GCA_004024925.1 Scalopus aquaticus | reverse complement strand
GGGGGGGGGGGGGGGGGGGGGGGGAGGGCGGATAAGGGCACAAAATGGAATAGAAAAGAACACAAGGGACCATGGAGAAGTATCACGGGTGATTTGGTGGTGGGCTACCCAAGGGGAATACAAAATGTAAAAGACATAAATAACAATAAAAATTAAAAAAATTAAAAAATCTGCCTGGCCCTGGAAAGAGGGCACATGGGGGAGCACTGAGGCCCCTAAAAACAGCTAATTGAGAACACAGCCAATTTGCCAGTTATGGAAGCAAGCCTCCTTCTACAGGACCTCAGGACCCAGGTGACACAAGATGCTTTGTTCCTACCAAGCCCCATGAAACTATAGAATTGTGATCAAAGAAATAAAATGGTGGTTGTTTTAAGGCACAAAGTTTTGGAAACATGTTTTCCAATGGCTATGGGATCCTAAGTGCCATACATTTATTAAGAAAGATGTAAGGATAGCCTTTTAGGAAGACACTCATGAGTTCAAATCCCTCTGACTTCCCTCTGGTATGATTTAAGGTAGAATACTAAAGACCAATTTCCACAACTGAAAAGGAAGAAGAACAATAAAACAATTCCATTGAGGGTTGAAAGAAGTAAATGGAGTAAATCATCCATGTGAAGTACTTAACATGACACCTACCTCAGGATAAGCACGCAACTTATCCTAAGTTAGTTATTAATGTTGTCTTTCTAGGCATTATGGCAATAATAAAGACTCACTCCCCAGAAAAATGGTATGAATCCAGGAAATAGGATACATACATAAAACAATTAAACAATGTTTTCAACAGGAAATATTATGGAGAATAATATGGGGAGTATGATGGTATTAACAATGCGTATTTCATTTGTGTGTCTGGAGGAAAGGAGAAGAAATGAGGCCAAAGACAGTATATGTTTGAATGGGAGGTTAAGGAGATATCGGACTATTGCTGTGCATTTACTTTTGAACTTAGAAAGAATGGTGAACAGAGTCTCAGAGGGGTAAGAGGCAGGTCTGTTGTCCTTATTAGTCAGAAAATAAAGGGTTAAAGAACCCAAATGGGGCTGCCAAAAATTCTCAGCATTGTGCTTCTTTTCAAACAGAAAAACTGAATTCTCAGGCCAGCATTTCCAGCCCCAATATCAGTTACACTACAGGAGCCATTTGTGTAAACGTCCTTACTAAATTGATAGGATCCAGGAATAAGGCCAAAAAGTTCCACAGACATATTAATCTTGGAGAAGAATAATGTTGTTAACACGCAGCAACCCCACGTGTCCACCCTCTCTCAGTAGTGATTTCTGCTAGTCACCGGGTCTCCCCCTCCATGTGTGACTTTCAATTTTTTTTTCAGATGTTTACACCTAGATTTCATATTTAGCTTTCATCAAAGAATGAAAGGATGTCAAATTGCTTTCCTCACAGTAATTTACTGGAGCCCTCAATCCTCTAGTATGGCCTGCCACCTATTATTATTGTATCTAATACCTGACAGAATAGGATCCCTAGGGAAACCCTCCCAGTTGCAAATAGAAGGTGATGATATACTTAACACAGATGCTGTGAAGCCAGGAATCTGCTTGGAAACAATTATCTTTTTCTCTACATGAGGCAAAGAACGTAGTCCAGTAGGTGGCAGTAATGGGCACCCAGGTCCTTTCAGTGTGTCACAGAAATTAGAGGCTGACAGTCTACTAAGTTACAATAGGTGCCCTAGAAAGAAAGGCATGTTCCAAAAGAGAGACAGTGGAATACAATAAGCATAGATAAAACTCCTTCCCCAAGGCATCTTTGAAAAGACAGCGGTTTTAAGCATTCCTATTAATGGAATAGAAATGCCTGATGGTGGCATGGTTGTGACCTGTGGACTATTGGGGGAACCTTTCTTCATACCTTCCTTTATTGCCCTCCTTTCATTTCCTACAGTCTCTTTTTCCATCTGAACTCACTTCTAGACTCATCTCTAGACTGTTCTCATAAGGCATTCATTCAGCAAGCCCCCAAAAGGACTGAATTCATGAAGGCCTAAATCCTTGCCCCTCCCAGGAATTTGGATAGAAACCAAAACCTTTCACAACCCTAACAGTAGAGCATCAGCCACTTTCACCGGCGGTGAATCTATGCTTTGGACTCTTTCAAATCATACTATCTAACAGGTGATTTCTACCTACTCTGAAGCTAATTCTTGCTTGTGCCAGATAAATGCACTCATTTGTCAATAAAACCACATTTTTGACATGGTGTATAATCTAGGAAATTGCAAAATGAGACAATATCTTGCACTGAATTTTAAAATATAAGAAGCTGTTCTATTTTACCTGATTGTACGCAGATAAGATATTGTACTTTCAGTAAGTACTGACCAGGAGTGAAAGGAAAAGCAACCAAAGAAAGACAGAGAAAAGGGGGCAGAAGAGGTGGGTTCATAAGTGCTCCCTGGACCCTGCAGCACAGTGCTGAAGCTCAAAGCCAGAGAATCAACAAAGATCTTCATCTGCCTCTGTGTGGTCTCATTAAACTTCCATCTCCAGGTAATTTACTTTTGCCATTCTTTCAATTTCTTTGGAAGCATTTCTATGTCTGGAATGAGAATTTGAAAAGAAAGAGGAATAAAACCTGTAATTTCTTTGTTTTTGACACTTTCTTTTGGCAGCATTATTGAAATGGAGTGGATGGAAGGGTATTCTTTTCTTTAGCCACTTTCTTATGCAAATTTCTTAGTGAATTAGCTTCAAGAAAAAAAAAATGCTTATGATTTTCTACCCTTGAATTTCAGGAGTTACCTTTAAAGCATCGACTTCACTGAAGAGGCATGAGGGACACTTGGTTTAGTTAGGTGTCCCACAAAATACTGAGCTCCAACCCTGGACACTTGCCTAATAAATGTGCTGCCTCTTGTTCACAAATTTATTTTTTTGTTAATGTTAGTGGCTTTATTTTTAAATTTCTTTAAAGGCTCATTTTTATTTATAAATACAAGGACTGGGGTATAGGCTAGAGGTGGGGGGTGTGAGAGAATTCACCAGAGACAAAGTAGGGAACAGAACAAGTGGATTGACTGAAATACACCACTGAGGGGGGCAGCAGGCGAGACAGGAGAGGTCTGCTGCACCATGTAGGTTAGCTCCTTGGCCAGGATCAAACTCAGGCCACAGTAATGGGTGACAGTATGATAGCATTCACTACCTAACCCCCACGCCACCAGGGAGGCCCAATATAGTGGCTTTAACTGGATTTACCATGTATTGCTGGTGTACAAGGAAAACCAGGCTGTGCAGTCATTAGATTTGGTCCCTGAAGTCACCAGTCCAAACTCCAAAACTAGTTCTGTCACTTATTAGATAGTGGACTATGCACAAACTATTTAAGCTTGCTGAGCCTACTTCATCATAAGTAAAATAAGAAAAATCACAGCACCTCTCCCCAAGGACTATTAAGAGTGCAAATTTGATTATGATTAATCCTTTCTCTAACATATAAAACGCATCTAAAGATGTCAGCTATCATTATTACATAAAACATTGACAAATGTAAATCAGAAGAGCATGTCCTTTTTCAGAAAGAGGTTTTAATCTCAAAAGATTTTTTTTAAAAAAGAAACCAAGGTTACCTCCTGCTGTTTGATAAGGAATTTGCTTCAGGAAGACAAAGAAAGAAAATCATTTTGCTTAGCAGCAAGGGAAAAACAGATCAGGGCATTAAAGACACATGTCTCTTTGGAGCTTGTGAACAGTTATGAGACGTTCCCCAGCAAGGGTTCTCTTGCCCCAGCATCAATGTCCATGCCAGGCACGGGGAGAGAAGAAGTAGATCTTTGGGAGGAACAAATTATTTGAAAAACATGACAACAGGCTACAGACATATAGAAACTTCCTTTATCTATTCAACAAAAAACCCCACGATACTTCACACATAAATCCCAGTCAGGAAAGAAACACCCAGTTCCTCTCAGGCTGTGCATCAATATTGAAAGTAGTTGAAATCCAAGGGAGTTAGATAGAGTAGGAGAGTGAGAAATAGGTATTTGGGAGAGCTAAACACTGACAAGGCTTAGTGACAAGGAAACGAGACACAGACAGAAGGAAGCCAGATGTGCAGGACTGATTGATTCCACACACTCCCGCTGCACCTTGAGGAACAGTTGAAAAGAGGCTATCAACTATTGCAAATCAAGTTGAGAGGTCCATATTCATCTAAAGACTTGAACTCTCTAGGCTAGAGCAGTAGGTATTCTCAAATCCTAATCACAAATAAGGGAGGGGAACCTACACCCTGCCAGGCTGGGCTGTCTGGTCCCATGGAGAGACTGGGCAGTTGAAGGGTCACTTATGAGGTCTGAAATAGGACTGGGTCAAGGAAGGGGTTCAGATTTTCAAAGAAGAATAAACACACCAAATAATGTCAATCTGTCAATACCAGAACTTCAACTCCCTAAATAAGGCAAAGTCAACTGTCATAAGATTTATGTAAAGTTGTCAAATCAACAGATGAAATAGAATTTTCTTTATGTCTCTATGTTGTATTATTTTAATGTATTTTATTATTTTATTCTTTCCCTTACATTTACTACAGTCATGGCTCATCTAATGATCAGGGTTTAATATAATATATGTTACCTTAGGTGCTTTTGTCATTGCGTGACTGCCATAGGCTGCAAATGCACAAGTCCAGATAGTACAGCTTCCTACACACCTAGGTTACATCGCACAGCTTATTGGGACCACTGTGCTCCATACTGACCTAGTCATCTTCAAGGGAAGCCTGATTGCATTTCAGTGTGCTGGAGGGATTTTGTTTTCTGGAGATACAGCAGTGAATGCCCTATCCTCATAAAGCATATTCTTTACTAGGAATGTTCTAAATAGTGGCCACTCTGTCAGACTGTGTTCTGAAACTGAAACTGACCAAGATGTGGAGCAGAGGTTTGAGATGACTCTAGATGGGAAAATGATATGAATTTTTTTAGATGATATTCAATTTTAAAGTAAATAATTCAGCGGCAATTACTACATTCACAATGTTGTGCAACCACATTCCAAAACATTTTCATGAACCCAAAAGGAAATCCCATACACACTGAGAGGATAGTAACCATCCCCAATTTCCCCAGCACCTGATAACAACCAATCTGCATTCTGTATCCATGGATTTACCTACTCTGGATATTTCATATAAAGTGAACTATATGACAGATGACCCTGTGTCTGGCTTCTCACTTCACATAATGTTTTCAAGGCTCATCCATATGGAGGCATATGCCAGTTCTTTGTTCTTTTTAAATAGCTAAATAATATTCCATTGATAGATATACCACCATTTGTTTATCCACTCATCTGTTGATAGATATTTGGGTTGGTTACACTTTTGGAAAATTGTGAATAGTGCTACAATGAACATGTGTGTACATGCAACTGTTTGAATGCCTATTTTCAGTTATTGTGGGTATATATATATATAAGTGTGATTACTAGGTCATACAGCAAATCTGTGTTAAACTTTTGAGAGAGTTGTTTTAAATCACTGACAGTGTTACTACTGCAGGATAAACTAATTCATTGTGAGTGATCCAACATGAGAAGGCACTGGGATTTTATGATAGAGGGTTTGGAAAGGAAAATGGCATGCTTCAATGTGTACTTTGTTATAGGTCATCCTAGCTATTGTTTGGAGAATTGACCACTAAAAGGGAAGAGAAGAAGCAGAGAGACTAGTGAGAAGTTCTTATGACAGTTTAGAGGGTTATATTGGTAAGCACAATCAAATTGGAATATTCTGAAGGAAAGGTCTATAGGACCTACAGATTAACTGGATTTAAGGGCAAAGGGATACAAGCATGACTCATAGTCTGATATTTAAGTAACTAGGTGATTGATAGCTCATGCTCAGACACAGGGATCAACGTGGTAAAACAGTTTGAGAGGAATCAGGCTTGAATAGAAAAAAACAGTGATTCAGTTCTAGACATATGAAGTTTGAGCTGTCAGAGCACTGTCTAGCTATCTTGAATAGGCACCACACATGCTCGCACACACACACACACATACACACTTGAGCTCAGAGAAGTCTGAACTAGAGTTGCAAACTTGAGATTCATCAGTGGATAGGAGGCATTTAAAAACCTGGGAACAGGGGTCTCCCTGGTGGTGCAAGGGGTTAAGTCTCAGCACTATAAAGTTACCTGCAGCCACTGCAGCATGAGTTCAATACCCACCCAGGGAGCTAACCAACATGATGCAGAAGACCTCTCCTGTCTCGCCCGCTGCACCCTTCAATCAGTGTATTTCAGTAGATCAGCCTGTTCTGTTCCCCACTCTGTTTCTGGTGAATCCTCTCACCCCCAGCCCCTATACCTCTGGCCTAAGCCCCAGCTTGTATGAATAAAAAATACATCTTTAAAAAAAATAAAACCTTGGAGAATTGGCACTAAGGGATCTAAGAAATTAGTGTAAAGGAAAATGGACACGAGTAGCACAAAACTTAGAAATCAGAAGCAGAGAAAGCTGCTCCAAGATAGTGATTGTGGAACGAACGGTTGGAAGTGTTAGGGGGGAAAAATGATATAGGCGGTTAATATGTCTCAAAAGGAAGAAAGTAAGTGAGGGAGAGGAGGAGGAAGATAGGAACATGAGAATTTAGTAATAAAGGCATAGCAGTCACCTGGATAAAATGATTCTAAGACAAAAAGATAACATAGGTGAATTTAGCAATTTAGAGGTCATAATGCTTTAAAAAGAGTGATTTACAAAGATTTGAAAGTGAGGCGTTTGTTTTTTTTTTTTTTTTTCTGTTTCCTTCTCTCCTTCCATGGGCACTAGTATATATATTTTTTAAAGATTTATTTATTTATGCATACAAGCTGGGGTGTAGGCCAGACGTGTGGGGTGATAAGAAGATTCACCAAAGACAGAGTGGGGAGCAGAACAGGCAGACAGACTGAAGTACACTGCTGAGGGGAGCAGCGGGCGAGGCAGGAGAGATCTGCTGCACCATGTGGGAATCTCCCTGGCTGGGTATCGAACTCGTGCCACAGTGACTCTGGACAGCTTCATAGTGCTGCGCTCAACCCGCTGAGCCACCAGGGAGACCTGGGATATTATTTTTTTGGGAACTATTAGGGTTAAAGATATGGGGGTAGATTTCAATTACAGTATACATCTAACATTCAAGTAAGGAGAACATCACCACCAAGTGCCAGACTATAGGAGAAGATTAAAGATATCTCTTAAAGATACTCTTTTGAGAGAAGATACTCTTTTGAGCATTGCTCCAAATCTCAATAAATGATTCAAATATAACTCAGTTATAAACAAAATTATGGGTACTAATGCCTCTTTTTGATATGTAAAGCAACAAATAGTAATGTGCCTAGAATTTCTTGAGCAAGAAAAAAATATGTATCTGTATGATCTCATTATGTAATACCACTAATTCTCTTATTTTTAGATGTTTCAAAATACCACTATCTTTATTATTAAAGCTTATTAGTCAATTTCAGTATATAGTATGTATTAGGAACATCCACCACAAATGATTCTCCCAGTAGTGTAAAGCTATGACTTAAAACCATAAAATCATGTTCAATGTCAAATTCATATGTTATGAGTTCAGATAAAATATTAATTTAAAATTGTGTAAAAACATTTAAGATATTTTAACTAACCAAGAGAGAATTCTGGCCCATATAGCCCATGGCACATTCCCAGTGGATTTCTGATTGTTTCAAAATTATATAGTTTAGCATATGCCAAGGCATGCTAAATATCACACCGGCTGGCAGAAAAAGGTTGCATTCACATCCAGTGTCATTCAACTTGAGCTCTCTTTTAGCAAGTGCCCTCCCACAATGTGTTACAGGGAGTGCTTGTCACTTACATGCCATAAAATCGTGCACAAACAGGAAAATGAAAATGACTCTTCAAAGTGTCTCGAACAGAGAAAAAAAAAATTCTTGGATTTAACAATGCTTCAAAATGCCATTCAATCTCAAGGACTGGATTCTGCCAATTTCTAAAAAGTCATAGTTAAATGGAGTTTTATTTACCATCAAATACCCCCTGCCACTTTGTGTGGCTTGCTGAGGTCAAATGCTGGCACCCCACCCACACAGAAGACAAGTTAGACCATGTCACTTACTTTAGATTAGAGAGACTGGGGAAAAAAGAGCTTCTGCTGTCAGCATGTAGGTTTCACACATCTAATTCTCACCTTTTCTGAGACTGGTCAGGTAAAATGAAGAAGAGAAATGAGGTTGGAGGGGGTGAGGGATGAGGGATGGTTTGATGTGACAGGATGATCTTGCACAGTAACAGGCTGTGTGCAAAGCTATTTGTTATCATCTGCATGTTTCCCCAGTAACATTCATAGTTTATTGCATAATGCAGAGAATTACTTAACTGCCTCAAATTTATTCTTTAGTAGAAAGTCATGGAATAAGTCACATCTCCTTCCATAAAGAGAATCCATAAAGATTTAGATTATTAGCACAAAAAGATGTTGATGATATTTTATTTGAAGAAAATATTCCTAAAGATTGTTTTTTCCTCATGAATTGTTAGAAGAAGAAAAGCAATATACTTTATGGGGTTTATTTTTAATAAAACCTGAATTTGTGCATTGGCCCTGCCATTAATAAATTTAAGCAATAATGTGAAGACCATGGGCCAAGAGCCTTAAACTCTATGAGATGTAGTTGTCTCATCTGGAAAATGAGATACGTCCATGTCTCAGGTCACTGTATAGACTGCATGCAATGACTGAAGTTCCTGGCATAAGGCAGACTTCAGGGCATGTTAATTTTCTAAACCTCTTCAAGAAGATCGGCCCAATTTAGGTAAGAAAGGAACAGAGGGGAAAAAAATCAAGAAGCGGGGTTTCTGGGCCTCCTGGTGGCACAGCGGTTGAGCGCTGCGCTGTGGAGCTGTCCGTAGTGCGCGATGCGAGTTCAGTGCTCAGCCCGGGAGAATCCCACATGGTGCGGCAGAACTCTCCTGCCTCACCCGCTGCTCCCCTCAGCAGTGTATTTCTTATCTGCCTATTCTGCTCCCCACTCTGTCTCTGGTGAACCCTCTCGCCTCCCCATGCCTCTGGCCTGTACCCCAGCTAGTATGTATAAATAAATAAATTTAAAAAAAAAAGAAGTGGAATTTCTGAGATAAGTCAACTGGCCCTGCAGGTGTTCTAGGTCATATGATTTCTGTTGCGAGTGCACTCTTATATCTGACAGCCCTGGAAGCACCCAGGGTATCTTTCACTAATTTGACGCTAAATTTTACTCCATTCAAAGGCTAGTCCCACCTCCCTGACATCACCAGTCAAAAAAAAAAAAAAAAGGTTTAGATAGGATAGTGCTAGACAGATAAAGAAATAGAAACATGACTAGACATCAGTCAGGAAGATAAGTGCTTACTGGTCAAATTTCCAGTAGTACTCCTGGCAGGGGTTTACGGTGCTTTGTTATATCATTTAGATCATTTCCACAGGCTCAGGTAAGATGTATTTAGCACTGACTCAAGAGGAGCATGCATTTTGTAGTTAATTATTTAGCCCACTGGTTTGCTGGTGTTTGTGTGACTCAATGGCTATTGAAGTGACCTCTGGGGTGAGGATGACAAAAACAGTTGGGTTCCTACGAGTGTGATATCAATGACTGCCTGAAGGTGGCTCTCTGGTATTCAGTGTCCAGTGTCATTTGCTAAGTCATATCTTCTAAGCCCCTTAAGTGCATCACACATGTCCTCCTCCCTGGCTTAGGAACCCTATGAAACAAGGGCTCACCTAGATAGTAACCCCTGAGTTAGCACCACCTCCATCAGCACCTCCCTAGTGGAACATGAGAACACCCTCAATAGTCTGTGTGCCAGTAATGTTCGCACTCCACGCAGAGAAAGGATGGTGATCATACCATACAAATGTGTTGCATTATATCATTTAGGAGAAATGTTGGACTGTGGGGCACTTCATTTCCAAAATTAAATTGGACATTTTTAGATCTTCATTTCAACCACATGCTTGTAAGCGCTATGTGGAATATAAGATCATTTTAACATTAATTCTCTGCAAGCACAGATAAACCACTGCCCTGGTCCCGTGTATACCAGCACAACCTGCAGTCACATCCACCAGCTCCCCAGAAGGTCCCACCTATCGGACCCACTCTTTGACCCACTTCCTCACCAACACAGTCTTCAACTATGTTGGGATTAGTATGTCGATGAATAAGCAACATGAAATAACAAAAACAAAACCAAAAAAATAATTCTGTTTACTGAGCAATGACCTTCACTTTTAACCAACAGAAAAATGCCACAAAAATGTGGATAACTTGGACCTAGATTCTAAAAATGAAAGATGGAAGCAGGATCTTTGAGAAAAAAACCATTTATCTAGGGTCTGAGTTTGATGGAAGGCTTCAACAGTTTCAGAATTGCCCCCCTTTTTTTTTGGACAGAAACAGACCAAGAACTCATTACTGTGAATTTACTTCCCACTCTAGTCCTCCAGGCTAGAGACAGCACACATGGGCACTGGTAAGTTATAGCCACTGAGACCAGACCAGTTATCTGGGCAAATTAAAAAGAGACTAACTGGCCAGGGAACCTCCCATTCTCATCCCTTCAATGTCAATGACAGGAAGGGTAATGGGGCAGGTTTCAATTAGACCTTGCCCACCTATTCCCTGATTTGCATATTGTTCTCAAGCCTGTGCCTTTGAAATCAGAAATTTCACTTTTCCTGGGTGTATCATGGCGCTCTTTCCCAGTTAATCTTCCATTATGCTTCACTGATTAGATTGATAATGGGGAGTCATGCTCAGGTCCGCGGTGACATAGTGCTGGGAGCTGACATAGTGCTGGGCAGAGCTGGTGCTGGAGGGACACAAAGGCAGCATGAACTGATGAATCACGTGCCCAGGTTTGCATTGGCTAGTGCGCATCACAAAGCTGAAGCTCAGAATATTCCAGTCTGGAACACGGCAGCATAGCATACTATGATGAGCCTGCAGCTCCCCACCTTTTTTTTTTTTTAACCCATTATTTAAAAATATATACATTTAAAATAATATATCTTGAGATTTGCAAACAGAACTTGTTTTCCTCTTCACCATACCTCCAGAATCAAATATCTTATAGCCACAACTTAATTCATCCATGGGAAAATTTAAGTTCTATCAAAAAAAAAAAGTATGGTGTTGATTTTCCATTTCTAAAGATTCTCCTTTTGAGGCCACTGTGGCCACGTAAAGGTCACTGCATCAGCCAGTGATTACTGAATTGGGAGCTCCTGCAAATACGAGTTTGCCCTTTAGCGCACAACAGGCTGTAATTCACCCTCACGGACCAGCGAAACGACTTACACTGCTCAGAGTTCAAAGCCGAGTCCTTGCTTATCGCTCCAGTCAAACAATTTCATTTCTATCAGTTTGTGGTTGTACTTCAGATTTTATGGATCCAATGGGTCTAGTGAAATTTTATTACCCTGCAATACAACAAGAAGAATAAAGCTCTAGGAAAAAAAAATCAATATAATGTTTAAGGTCTTTGTTACCTTTATAACCTCCAGTGTTCTTTTACATATAAACTAATAAATCAAGCTTTTAAGGGAAGATGCATTCTTCAGGCCTTGCTCAATACGAGGTGCTAAGTCCGATCATAAAAACTATCAAGAAGTAGCTAATGGTTTTGCTACCTGAACAAGCACAGTTAAAGTAGAATCAATGGCAGGACAAGGATATTGTTTGCTGGTGCTTTTTCCTCGTTAGCACATGATAATCAGTTGTTTCCAAATGAAGGGGACAACTTTAAAAAAATTACAGGAATTTTATCTGAGTTTGTCTGAATTGCAAATGCATATAAATTTGATGAAACACTTCGAACTTCAACTTGCTTAGCCTTGGCCACTTCTCAACTGCACGGAATGTACTCAAGGTAACTTTACAGTCAAGTCAGCAGAACTGCAAGACAATCTTTCCCACAACCTTCAAGAAAATGGCTTTTTCTTATGTCAGGATCTTGGAAATATGACTTGAGTACATTTTCTCTAGTGGATTTTAAAAAGAAGCTATGAAGATGCTAAATATTAGACTACAATTGAAATTAAATTATTCTACTCAATTCAATGATTAAATATATCTTTTCTCATAAACCTCTTTGGCCTGGCACATGCTAAGGATTGGTAATCTAAACTCAGAACCTTTTCACGATGAATTAGCATCATGAAGCTGATTTGAATATTCTGCATTAAATTAAATTAAATGAGAAACAGGTTGAGAAAGCAATTCACCTATTTATTACGAACAGAACTTTATGGCTCACCATATAACATAGTAAGTACCATTCAGCCATTGAAACAAATTGATATGGATTCCATTCCAACCAAATGCCTACAAGAAAATACAAGGCTTTCTACCGGGAGAAAATACGATCCAGAGAAAAGGGCAAATCTCACCACTCCTGCTTGTAAATGGCTAAAAAGAGATCACAAAATCTCTAGTGTCCAAGGCAAAAAAAGCACAGCAAAATTTAGGGTCACCCTCATTACACTACGAACAGGGTAGCCAACTGTTTACTTGATGAGTACTAATACACGGAGTAGTGTCCACCAGCTCCCAAAGGGTTGTCCCTTTCAGGAGTCCTACATTTCCATGTAGAAACAATGCGTAAGGAGTGAATTAAGGAAAGTCCACTTTAGTCAGTGAAATAGAAGATATAAAAGAACAATTAATTTATGATAATGATTCTTTTCCCTCTTTACAGGGATTATTAGGCTAGAGTGTGGTCATAATGAAGAAAGTGAAAGTTTCTCAATCACATTCAAATTACTCATTAGTCTGTTTTTATAAATTTTTGATAGAATTACTGAACTGGTAGGTGGAAGAAGGGAAAATTTTCTGATTTCTCAAAAACTGCAATGTAGGGCCTCCCTGGTGGCACAATGGGTTAAGCGCAGCACTATGAAGCTATCCAGAGCCACTGCAGCACGAGTTTGATACCAGGCCAGGGAAGTTCCCACATGGCACAGCAGACCTCTGCTGTCTCGCCCACTGCTCCCCTCAGCAGCGTATTTCAGCCAATCTGCCTTTTCCACTCCCCACTCTGTCTCTGGTAAATACTCTCACTACCCCACGCCTCTGGCTTACACCCCAGCATGTATGCATAAATAAATAAATCTTTTAAAAAATTGCAATTTAATGACCTTATATTGATACTCTAGTAGACAAAACAGATGATGACAAGTGTCTCACTGGGCTAACATCAAGGGGTCAGCAGGCTAGGATTCCTTTCTGAATGCTCTAGGGGAGAATCTATTTCTTTGCCTTTTCCAGGGTGAAAGGCCTCCCACATTCCCAGGCTTCTAGCCTCCATCTTCCATCTCAGAAGCCAGCAACAGTGACTGGAGTTCTCGTGTTACTCTGACCTCCTCTTCCTCTTCCCTCATTCAACCTCAGAGGCCCACTGTCAATACACTGCCTGTCTTCCCAGCTCAAGGTCCTTAACTGAACCACGTATGTAAAGCCCCATGTCACATATAAGGTAACACATATTCTCAGGTTACAGGGATTAGGATGTGGACTTCTTTGGGGGAGTTTCATTCTGCCAAACATTCAAGATAAGAAAGAAAAAACATTCAGAGAAAAGGTTGGTAGAAAACAAAGGTTAACTGCTGTCTGGTGAGAGGATTCCTAGAATAGTGAGTTAGGTTCTAGATATTACTGTGAAAGGGGGACAATCTTGAACTTGAAAATATCTTCAAACGAATGACTTACAACCAAATCAAAAATGTAAGGTTAGAAACAGTTCAGACTGATTAACTCAGAGGAGACCTGGGTGCAAAAGTCAGATTTTTCAAGGATCTGAAGGTCTCTCAAGGATTATATTGGTACCTTACCATGGAGGGGCAGAAAATTGTTAATAGAATTTAGGTCTAAGCAAACGTGAGTTAAAGATAATAACAACGTCTGATGAAAAAGGAATAGTTTGGTTTAGCTTACTGGAAAACTAAATTTATAAATTCCTGAGAATTTATAAAGGGCTTCTTATATTATTGCATTTTAACTCCACACATCTGAGAGAAAATTAGAACAGGTACTGGGATGAGATAAGATACTGGCAGGAACAAGAAATCCAATGCAGGTGATTCAAGATGCTTTATAAGAGGGGCGATTGAAAGAGAGGCAAGGGCAGAGTTAGGGACAGTTTAGGGGGCACTGAGATTCTCAGGGGTTACAACATCAGGAAGAGGAAGAGGCAGATAAAGAACAAGAACCCCAAAAGAGCCAGAGATGCTGACAAGAGACCAGGCAGCTGTAAACAGGGAAGGATGTTGCCAGAATAGGCAGCCCAGGACAGTCAGGGAATCCTAAAGAAGTATCCTGCCCTCTCTCCTTGTGCCCTCCTTCATCTCCAGGCAGTGCCCCTTGGCCCAAACCAACAGGACACTGGTAGTGAAGAAGACATGAAAGATGCTTTCTGAAGGGGTCAGTGTTCTAGGGCACAGCATAGATAAGGGCGCAGGATGATAGTGTGCAAGGGGAGATGGAGCATGACCAGCACAGCAGTACTGCATTTCTTTTACAAATGACGATGTGGGGACTCAGCAAGGCTGTCATTTCCTCAGGGTCTCACAGTGGAATGCTACTGCAAAGTCAGGATTCAAATCTGAGCTTTGGGATTAACAAGCATTTCTCATGACAGTGCACTGCCCGCCTCTCAGGGTCCTTCATAGCATGGGAGTTTTGGAGGAGGAGCTGGAGATGTTGAAAGGGAATTCATAATGGTGATGAGGGTTTAGATAAAGAATTGTCACTTTCCTACATAGAACTCTAAAAATCCAGCCTCATCATCTTCCACTGGGTATACAGGATTTTCTCATTCCCTTTCAAACCTAACCACCTTAAATAGCTTCAAAAGGCATAGAAAACATACGTGCATGGTAATGAAGACTCTCCAGGATTATGCAGATTCTCTGGAGAAGGCAATGTTACCTATTGTTTTTGTAATGTCTGTCTTTGTCTGCCCTTCTACCCATTAGAGTGACTGAGAGTATTCTTAGTAATGCATTGAAATGAAGTGACCTACAACTTCCACGATAGTTTTGATGGGCTTGAAAAATGTTTTATCATTTCTAAAACTCAATGTTAATGAACACTGTGTTCATTAATGTGCTTAGAAGTTGGCAATAATTTCAAATTAATCCTTTGTCTCTTCCCTGAACCTCCAAGTAAAGAGCATTATATTACATAAAGGCATGACTCTTTAAAATTGCATTGAAAGTAATCCCTCTTCTCAAAGTCCATTTTCCATCATTTCCAATATGTAATTATAGGTGTGTTATCTTTATAAACATAAATATAGTCCCAGGTATCATAAGATCACTTTTGCAATATAAAAAACTCGTAAGTATTCTACCAAAAGGGAACTATTTTGTATGACATTAACCAACATTTCTAACAAAATTTCCTGGAGTTTCAGTGCACAAACAGATAAAAGTCAACTTTTTTGGATGAACAGAGAGTACAGAGAACAGAAGTCACCATTAAGCCTCCCGCTGGCCCCAGTGACAGCTCCTGAGCTCCTTTGCCTCACTGGCTCAAACCATTATGCCTGTTTTTTCTATTCAGTCATTAACCTAAAGCTATGTATCCATTTGGGTATGAATAAGCATTGTACATGTCCTGTTATTTTAGTAAGCTGGTGAAGGGATCTATCTAACATGTGATTCAAAGGGGAGAGAGTTCCTCGCTTCTAAACAGAAACTGCATATACAGGCATCCTCCTCAGAGCTCAGTGCTCACAGCTAGCTTGCTGGCAGGACATGGTGAAGGCGGCAGGTAGACCTGATGACTCCTAGCAGAAAACAGGTGAATTCTCTGAAAGCAGCCCTATGTGTGAAATCATAAATATCTCATAGAAACTCGAGAAATATATGCAAATGTATAGTAGTTAGTTGAAATCCTGATTGAGCAGGTAAGACCAGAATCAGCTGTATTTCAATGCTATTACTGTCACCTTTCCTAACTTCTGACTGGTGGAATCAGGTTATAGGTATCAAGAAGTACACTGGATTAGGGCCTCCCTGGTGGTGCAACAGGTTAAGCACAGCACTATGAAGCTATCCAGAGCCAATGCAGCATGAGTTGGAATATATGGGAACACATGGCACAGAAGACCTCTCCTGCCTGGCCTGCTGCTCTCCTTGGCAGTATACTTCAGTCGATCTGCCTGTCCTGCTCCCCACTCTGTCTCTGGTGAATCCTCTCACCACTTCACACCTCTGCCTACACCCCAGCTTGTATGCATAAATAAATAAATCTTAAAAAAAAAAGTACACTGAATTAAATAACAATTCATCTCCTCCTTCTCTTTAAGATCCTTCTTAGAATACTACAAACACAGCATGAAACTCCCTTTGGTAGCTCTGACTTCATTTGACATATAAAGTTTAACATATTAAACTATATTACAGGAGAAGAGATTGTTAATCACAATGGAAGGAAGGTAGGCAAATCAGTATAAAAGGGGTATTTGCCAGAGTGATGAGATCTAAATAGAATCTGGCGGGCCTCCCCGGTGGCGCAGCGGTTAAGCGCTGCGCTGTGGAGCTGTCGGCAGCGGTGACGTGAGTTCGACACCCGGCCGGGGAGAATCCCACATGGTGCAGCAGACCTCTCTTGCCCTGCCCGCTGCTCCCCACAGCAGTGTATTTCTGATCTGCCTGTTCTGCTCCCCACTCTGTCTCTGGTGAACCCTCTCGCCGCCCCACGCCTCTGGCCTGTACCCCAGCTTGTATGTATAAATAAATAAAATCTTAAAAAAAATTAAAAAAATAAATAAATAGAATCTGGCGCAGATATATGATGCTGCTCTTCACATTACAAAAGCTGCCACATAAAGAGCATGTATTTATATGAAAATATGTGCACTGAACTCAGACTCTAACAATCACGGCAACTTCTACTTTGGAATGAAATGATCTCCAAAAAATTATGACTCATACAAGTTTGAGAAAGGATCCATGGAAACAATTTGACATCATTTTTATTTTTGTTTTGTTCAAAAAGAAAGAAAATTCCACTGTAGTTAAAATACTAACTCAAAAACAGTAAATTTAGGTTGAATATAACAATAATATTCACTGCATAAATCATATATGTTCTCTGAATATTAAGAATAAATAGAGAAAGGGCCTCCCTGGTGGCTGTGGAGCTGTCGGCAGCAGCGATGCGAGTTCGACGCCAGGCCGGGGAGAATCCCACATGGTGCGGCAGACCTCTCCTGCCTTGCCCGCTGCTCCCCTCAGCAGTGTATTTCTGATCTGCCTGTTCTGCTCCCCACTCTGTCTCTGGTGAAGCCTCTCACCACTCCACACCTCTAGCCTGTACCCCAGCTGTATGTATAAATAAATAAATCTTTAAAAAAAATAAAAAAATAAAAGATTTAAAAAAAAAAAAAAAAGAATAAATAGAGAAAACCCACAGGTTCAAATCCTAAAGTGGGAGACTTCCCGGATCAAATGGCGGCGAACGGACGCTAGGATTGGGCTCTCCCATAAAAAACGATTTACAGAGAGAAATATTTCTAAATTTGGGACCTGATCTGAAGAGGACCTACACAGACCAACCACCCCCACTGGTGTCCTGGACATAGAGAGAAGTAGAAAGGACGGAGTGAAAAGAAGGAAAAGGTCACCAGGCCCCTTCCAGAAAGACTCCGATAAGGAAAGGAGGGCAAGCAGGCTTCCTCAAGCATTGCCGAGTATAAGGCCTGGGACTGCGGTGGGGACAGAAAACTTCAGCCAGTTGGTGAAGTGTGCAATCCCTCCTTCATCCCTGTGCTGCTGCACCCAGAGAACCTCCAGCTGCGGGTTGTTGAAGCTCCTGCCCCTCCCCCTCCTGCCCATGGCAGTAGCTTTGCTGGACCAGAGGAGGCTGCCTGCTATCTGGGGGGCCTCCCCCACCTGCCCACGAGGCTGCAGCCCCAGCTGGGAAGAGGCTGCTGGCCCACGTGGCACCCCCTCCCCCCACCAGCCCCCGTGGCTGTAGTTCCTATGGGAGGAGGCTACCTGCTGACTTGGCTCCTCCCCCACCTACCCACGGGGCTGTAGCTCCAGATGGGAAGAGGTTGCCGCCCCAACACCTGCCACTCAGCGCCTGCTCCAGCAGTGGTGATAGACTCAGGCAAGCACTGGAGGAAATGCTGGGAGAGATTAGAAAGAACTCTAGCAACCAATACTGGTAGCAAAGGACAGTGGGGTGATAGCATCTGACACCTGAAAGGGGGCTGAACCCCAGTAGTGGGGCCACCCAAAAACCCCAAGACCTCAGGGGCAAAAGACTACAGAAATCTCCCCAAGCTTGCATCAACCCCAAGAGCCTGGGGGGCCATCCTTAGCCATCTTTTTTTCTTTTTTCAATTTTTTTTTTTTTTTTTACCTACCTCTTTCTTTATGTCCTTTCCTTCTACTTTTCTTCCTCTCCTTTCCCTCTCTTCTCCTTTTTGATCTATTTTAACACTTTGTGTGCCGGTGCCCTTTAAATTTACCAGCCCTTGGGGCCAGCCATTTTCTGTGCCACCGCATTAATAGTATAAGCATTCAATAAAACACACAACTCCTGAACTGATGGATATTTAAAAACCTGTAATATCTCTGATAAAACACCTTACACTTTCACCAAAACAATGTGTAAAGCTTCTAGACTGTGTATGGTCAAAGAAATAGCTCCTAATAGTTCCAAATAAATCCACCGTGGCATGAAAAACTGGAGACTAGATGAACAAGTATTAATACGTGAGTGGCCACCTGATACTGGTGACAAAAACACATACTAATACATGAGCAGACCACAAAGTGTTAATCGCAATAAGCTTAATTTTGTTTTACACAAATCCTGATAAGTTACCCTCCCACATCTGCCCATATGTTTATTTGTTTCCCTAATTGGCTGATTACTGTCTATCTGTCTCACCCTCCACTATCTCTGTTCTCTTAATCCCTCTGTCCCCCTATCTCTCTGCCACTATCATCAACACTCTTTTTGTCTGTTTGTTTGTTTTGTTTGTGTGTTTCTTTCTCTTTTTTCTTCTCCTTCCCCCCCATCCCCATACCTTCCTCCTTCTACATCTCCCTCTCCCCCCCTCATCCTTCCCCTATCTAACGCCCTATTGCTCCTCCCATCCTCTAAAACTATGTAACACCCCCCCTTTCACACAACACCCCTTCTTCTCTTGTAATTCTACTTGGACCCTGAAACACGTTGGAGACTTGCCACGAGGTACATAGAAGTTCAACATAGAAACAAGAGTACCCAGACAACACCCAGCCACAGCAGCTCAGACATTGGCCACAAACAATCCTCAGCAAGTGAAACCAGGAGTCATGCCCACCAGCACCAGCAGTACAAGAACACCATGATCAGAGCAAAGCAGAAGGCCAAGAATGGGAAGGCGAAGTTACAAATGACTCTGAAAACAAAACTCCACAGAAAGAAAATCCTTCTCCAGAACCCAATAATATGAACATAAAAGATTACATCTGCCTAACAGATAAAGAATTCAAAATAGGCATAACAAAAAAAAATGATAGAATTAAATGAAAAGGTAGAGAAGGAAAGAAACACAAACAAAGAATTGAGGAATATAATGAAGAACTGAAGAACAAGAATGAATCCATAAGGAAGAAATTGAAGAAAATGGAGGATTTGCAAACCTCAGTAGAGAGCCAGAAAAGTCTAATGAAAGACATGGAGGGAAGAATAAAAATTCTGGAAGATAAAGATACTGAAAGAACCAACACAGAAAAGGAAAGAAAAAAACAACGGAAAAAGAAGAGGAAATGCTTCAAGAACTACCTGACACCATGAAAAAAGGAAACATCAGAATCATAGGAATCCCAGAAGGAGAGGAGAAAGACAAAGGAACAGAGAAACTTTTCTTTTTTAGAATTTTTTTTTAAAGATTTATTTATTTATACATACAAGCTGGGGTACAGGCCAGAAGAGTGGGGTGGTGAGAGGGTTCACCAGAGACAGAGTTGGGAGCAGAACAGGCAGATCATAAATACACTGCTGGGCCTCCCTGGTGGCACAGCGGTTGAGCGCTGCGCTATGGAGCTGTCGACGGCGCGCGATGCGGGTTCAACGCCCAGCCGGGGAGCGTCCCACATGGTGCGGCAGATCTCTCCTGCCACGCCCGCTGCTCCCCTCAGCAGTGTATTTCTGATCTGCCTGTTCTGCTCCCTGCTCTGTCTCTGGTGAACCCTCTCGCTGCCCCCCACCTCTGGCCTGTACCCCAGCTTGAACAAAAAAAAAAAAATTAAAAAAAAAAAAAGAAATACACTGCTGAAGGGAGCAGTGGGCGAGGCAGGAGAGGACTGCTCATCATATGGAATTCTCCCCAGCTGGGCATCAGACTCGCATCGCTGCTGCCCACAGCTCCACAGTGCAGTGCTTAACCGCTGTGCCACCAGGGAGGCCCAGAACAGAGAAACTTTTCAAGGAGATAATTGAAGAGAACTTCCCAAACATAAAAAAGGAAATTAAAATTGACATACAGGAAGCAAGAAGATCTCCAAATTATTATAATGAAACAAACCAAAAAAAAAAAAAAACCAAAAAAACCCAGCAAGACATGTAATAGTAGAGCTATTTGAGAATTCAAGACAAGGAAAATATATTGAAAATGATGAGGACAAAGAAACAAACTAGCAAATATGGATACCAATATATCAATTTTAACCCTAAATGTAAATGGACTAAATGCACCAATAAAAAGACACAGAGTAGCAGTCTGGATCATAAAACAGAACCCAACCTTCTGCTGTCTACAGGAAACATATCTAGCTGCAAAAGATAAGCATAGATTGAAAGTAAAAGGCTGTAAAAAATCCTACAAGCAAACGGACCAAAAAAGAAGGCAGGAATAGCTATACTTATATCAGATATAATAGACTTCAAACTAAAAAGAGACACAGCTGGTCACTACATCATGATAAAGGGGACAATAAAACAGGAAGACATAACACTCATCAACATATACTCCCCAAATGAAGGAGCACCAAAATATATCAGACAATTATTATTACCTCTGAAAACAGACATTAAAGAAAATGCATATATAGTAGGAGACTTCAATACTCCACTCTCACCATTGGACAGATCAATAAGACAAAAAAAAAAAAAAAAAACGCTAAAGGTCTAAAGAAGGACTTAGACCACATGGGATTAATATATATCTATAAGGCACTACACCCCCGAAAAACTGAATGCACTTTGTTCTCAAGTGCACACGGAACATACTCCAGGATTGATCACAGATTAGGGCACAAAAGAAACCTTAAAAGATACAATAAGCTAAAAATCATACCAAGCTTCTTCTCCGATCATAAAGGAGCCAAACTACAAATAAACCATGAAAAGAAAAAAAAGAAATCCTCTTACCTCATGGAGACTGAAGCCCACATTACTGGAAGACCAATGGATCAACGAAGAGATCAAAGAAAAAAATTTTAAAAATCTAGAACTGAATGACAAGGAGGACACAACTTTCCAGAACGTTGGGACACAGCAAAAGCAGTAATAAGAGGAAAATATAGCATTACAAGCCCACATTTAGAAACAAGAAACAACTCAAAGAAACAATTTAATCTCACGTCTCAAAGAACTAGAAAATGAACAAAAAAACCAAAAAGCAAGTTGAAGAAAGGAAATAATAAAAATCAAAGCAGAAATAAACAAATTAGAAATAAAAAAATAACATTCCAGAAGATCAATGAAACCAAAAGATGGTTCTTAGAAAAAATAAACAAAATAGAAAAACCACTAGCCAGGCATACAAAGAAAAAACGAGAGAAAACATAGGATCATAAATGAAAGAGGAGAAATTACAATGGACACAGCAAAAATCAAAAGAATAATCAGAGATAACTATGAACAGCTATACGGAAACAAGTACAGCAACCTAGAGGAAATGGACAAATTCCTAGAACTATACAATCACCCAAAACTAGACAAAGAAGATATAGAACACATAAACAGACCAATCACAAGCAGTGAAATTGAAACAGTAACTAAAAACCTCCCCAAAAACAAAAGCCCAGGACCAGACGGTTTCACAAATGAATTCTACCAAACATTCAAAAACGAAATAATCCCTATATTACACAAACTCTTTCAAAAAATGAGAGGGAAGGAGTACTACCAAACACATTCTATGAAGTAAACATTACTCTAATACCAAAACCAGACAAAAACAACATAAAAAGGAAAACTACAGACCCATCTCCCTAATGAACAGTGATGCAAAAACATTTAACAAAATCTTGGCCAATAGGATCCAACAATGCATCCACAAGATAATACAACAAAACCAAGTGGGATTTATTCCAGGGACACAAGGATGGTTCAACATCTGAAAATCAATCCATGTAATCCAACACATCAATAAAAAGAAAAATAAAGACCATATGATCATATCAATAGATGCTGAGAAAGCATTTGATAAAGTGCAACACCCATTTATGATAAAAGCCCTTGAATTCCTTGGGATAGAAGGAACATACCTCAACATAATAAAAGCTATATACGACAAACCCGCAGCCAACATTATCCTCAATGGTGAGAAGTTGAAGGCCTTTCCACTTAAATCAGGAACAAGGCAAGGATGTACACTCTCACCATTGCTTTTCAATATATACTGGAAGTCCTAGCCAGAGCATTTAGACAAAAGAAAGACATACAGGGATCCAAATAGGAAAAGAAGAAATTAAACTGTCTCTATTTGCAGACGATATGATAATGTATATACAAAATCCTAAAAACTCCATAGAAAAACTACTCAAAATAATAGACCAGTTCAGTAAAGTAGCAGGATACAAAATCAACGCACAAAAATCAGTAGCATTACTATATGCAAATACTCAATCTGATGATGAAATTAAGAGATCCATCCCCTTCAAATTCAAACCAAAAAAATCAAATATCTGGGAATAACTCTAACAAAAGACATGAAGGACTTATACAAAGAAAGCTATAAAACACTGTTAAAAAAATAGAAGACACAAGAAAATGGAAAGGCATCCCTTGCTAATGGATTGGAAGGATTAACATTATCAAAATGGCAATCCTACCAAAAGGAATTT
Source organism: Scalopus aquaticus (assembly GCA_004024925.1). Taxonomy (NCBI): domain Eukaryota; kingdom Metazoa; phylum Chordata; class Mammalia; order Eulipotyphla; family Talpidae; genus Scalopus; species Scalopus aquaticus. The sequence goes on along the minus strand of PVIJ01004733.1, from coordinate 90,261 downwards.
ACAGATTCAACGCTACTCCAATAAAAACTCAATGACATTCTTCAAAGAAATAGATCGAATACTGATGAAATTCATATGGAACCACAAAAAACCTCGCATAGCTAAAGCCCTCCTAAATAAAAAGAAAGAAAACGGAGGAATTTCACTCCCTGTTTCAAACTATATTACAAAGCCATCGTAATTAAAACAGCTAGGTACTGGAACAAAAAGACACAAGACCAATGGAACCAAATAGAATACCCAGGATTAAAGCTGCATATCTATGAACAACTAATCTTTGACAAAGGAGCAAAGAAAATGCAGTGGAACAAGGACAGTCTAATCAATAAATGGTGCTGGGAAAACTGGACAGCCACATGAAAAAAAATGAAGCTAGACTACTACCTCACACCCTGCACAAAAGCCAACTCAAAATGGATAAAAGACCTGGATGTAAGACCTGAAACCGTAACATTTATAAAAGAAAATATAGGCAAAACTCTACACGACATACATCTCAGCAAAATCTTTAAAGACACATCCCCCAAAGTGAAGGAAGTGAAGGACAAGATAAACAGATAGGATTACATCAAAATAAAAAGATTCTGTACAGCAAAAGAGACATTAACCAAAACTAAGACACCATATTAACAGGGAAAAGATCTTTGCACAGAACACAACTGATAAAGGACTGATAACAAAAATTTACAAGGAACTCACACAACTCAAAAAAAA
>PVIJ01004733.1:0-89447 GCA_004024925.1 Scalopus aquaticus | reverse complement strand
GGCAACAACAAATGCTGGAAAGGATGTGGAGAAAAAGGAACTCTTCTACACTGCTGGTGGGAATGTGAACTAGTCCCACCACTATGGAAAGCTGTATGGCAGTTCCTCAAACTGCTAACAATGGAACTTCCATACGACCCAGCAATACCACTTTTGGGAATCTACCCAAAGGACACAAAAACACTAATCCAAAAGGATACATGCACCCGTATGTTCATTGCAGCACTGTTCACAATAGCAAAGGTATGGAAGCAACCCAGATGTCCAAAAATAGATGATTGGATCAAGAAGATGTGGTACATACACACAATGGAATACTATTCAGCATGGAAAGAAGATAAACACATGCAATTTGCAGCTGCATGGATGGAATTAGAGGGGATCATACTCAGTGAAATAAGCCAGAAAGAAAGAGAAAAATATCGAATGGTTTCACTTATAACAGGACTATTAGGACACCAAATAGGAGAGAGACATTCAGTGGGGGAGGAGGGGCTGGGGGGGAAGGAGGTCAGGGCACAAAATGGAGTAGAAAAGAACACAAGGGTCCATGGAGATGGATCATGGTTGAATTGGTGGTGGGTTATCTAAGGGGAATACAAAGTGTAAAAGATATAAATAATAATAAAAAAATTAAAAAATAAACAAAGAAAAAAAATCCTAAGGTGGTTTATTCTTTGAATCCTTGCAAGGTAATAACAAACCTTTACTCTTTGAAGTTATGGGACAATTATGCAAAAAATATTTGACCCAAAAGTTTTCTGTTTTTTCCCTTTATATCACCTATTAAACCTTGCAGTGAATTAATACACAAAGGCAAGTTGTGCTAGGTTTAATTATTTCTTTGAAGAGTTTAGATAATTTGTGTAGCAGAAAATTCTCAGTAACAATTAGGAAAGGCTGATGACTTTACAATTAGGAAAATATTTCTATTAAAGCTATAACTGTGACATATAAGAACAAAAAAGAAAGAAGCCAGGAGTGAGTCAAAGAATGGATTTGGAATCAATAGTCTAGGCTGAGAGAAGTGAATGTTTTTCTTTCATTTTATTGAGGGCACATTGGTTTAGCACTATATGTGAAGCAGAGGTACAGGATCACATCTCTTCAGATGTATGTCCACACACCTCACTGACAACCAAGACTCCTACATTCCTCTACCACAGTCCATTGGGGCCTCCACACTTTTATTTCTACCCACCCTCTCCTTCCGGTAGTTATAATTGTTCAGACAGATTTCTAGGATTTGTTACTGGTTTGGTTATGACTGACCTTTTGTTTTATTTCTAGATAGTCCACATGTAAGTTAAACCATCCAATATCTGTCTTTCCCCTTCTAACTTATTTCACTTTTTTTCATCCATTTTGTCAAATAAATGATAGAATTGATCTTTTTATTTTTACTAAATCGTATTCCATAATGTATACATATACTACATCTTCTTAATCCAATTTTTGTCCTTGGACACTGTCGGGAGCCATCGGACAGGATGGCCCCTAGCGGTGAGTTACGGCCCTAATTGCCTGAGTTGCCCACATAAGGTTAGGGTCCGATAAGGATGGCCTTGGATCCTTGTTTTCCCTTTCCATGTACATTCTTCCCAAACTGAGGTCAGCGGGACCATCCCATTATTTCCCGTGTTGTGCTCTCATTGGATCCCCGACCTCGGACCACCCTGCATTATTTAATGTTACCTCCCCGTGATTTTCACCCTATTTACGCTCTTCCCCTGGGAACAATAAACGAGACTTGATCAGACCTCTTGACTTGTCTCCACTCTCTCGCGTACCCCTGTCCCTTGCTCCCTGCTTCCTCCTCAGGTGCAGCGTTGATCTGGACTCGCGGGCCAAGTCAGGACACTTGGGTTGTTTTACTAACTTGGCTATTGTATACAAGGCTGAAATGAACATAGCAGCATATCTTTCCTTTTGAATTAGTGTTTTTGCACTCTTCTTGTAGATACCTAGGAGTGGAATTGCTGGATTACATGGTAGATCTAAATATCTTGAGAAATACTGTTTTACAAGTCTGGACCAGTCTACATTCCAACACTTGTTGTTTCTGGTCTTTTTGACATAGGGCATGCTCACTGATGTGAGGTGGTTTCTCTTTTTGATTTGCATTTCCCTGATGATACATGATGATGAAGAACCTTTTTTCGTGTGTGGGCCATCTCTAGTTCTTCTTTGGAGAAGTATCTATTTAGGAAGTCAGCCCATTCTTGATTGGGTTGTTTGTTGTTGTTGAGCTATATGAGTTCTTTATATATCTTAAATATTGGCCCCTTGTCAGATGTATGATATGCAACTACTTTCTCCCATTAAATAGTGTTTCTTTTTTATTTAATGACAGTTTCTTTCACCTTGTAGACGCTTTTTAATTTGGTGTAGTCCCATTTGTTATATATTCTCTTTTGTTCTCTTACCTTTGGAGATGAATCCACACCAAAATAAATAAATAAATAAATAAATAAATAAATAATAATAATAAAGCGAAAGTCATGGAGTATTTTCCTATATTTTTTCTATGTATTCTATGGTTTTAGGCCATGCATCCAATTCTTTAATCCATTTTGATTTAATGTTTGTGAAAAGTGTGATATAGTGATCTAGTTTCATTCTTTCACATGTGGCTGTCCAGTTTTCTCAAAACTATTTGTTGAAGAGACTTTTATTTCTCTAGTGTATGTTCTTGGTTCCTTTGTTATAGATTAACTGTCCATATATATGTGAGCATTCCTTTTGAATCAAGGGACTAAAATAAGTCATGTCCTTTTCTGGTTCAATTATAAAGTAGTTCATACTCTACTACTTCATAAGATTCTGGAATAGGAATGACAATAAAAACTTGATGCTGAACTTCAAACTCCTGGAATCAAGAATTAATAAATAAGCATTGAACTAACAATCAAAGTTAAAAATAATAATGGGCAACATATTTTGACAGTTTCACTCATGCCAAAAAATAACATCAATTGGAGTAACCCAAAAAAATAATTTGCTATTGCCTCATCTTACACATAAAAAATTGAAGATAACATTTACATAACAAGGTGGTTGAAGAGCCATGATACAGAAGCAGACATCAGATATAGAGCTCACACTCCCACCCAATAATCATTTCTGCCCAGTTTGTAAGCTGCACTTCCTAGACTGACCTAGGAAAGTACTGGTGCAAAGGTGAAGTTTTGGCAACATCTCCTATGTGAGCTATCCTGTTGAAATAAGCAATGGTGTAAATCAAGTGCAGATAGTTTGGGGAGCAGAGGCGGTGGAGTCAAAGAAAGCTGACTGCTGCTTTGTGAGAAGAGGGCTGTGAACTAAAAGTGCAAACTGGGTCATACTCATCTTGTACCATTTTGTCTGAAATTGTGCAAAGGCAGAGTGTTCAGTTCATGTTCCTGGAGTTAAAATCATGCAAATTATTTTCAATCAAGCTTTAGTGAGGGAGATGGTTTCAAGGAAAGGCACTAAGTGTGAGAGAAGGTGAAAAGAGAGCACTTTCCTTTCCAGTAGAGATTAAGAATAAATTAAAGAGGAAAGGTGGCATTTAAGAAAGTCTTGAAGAGTAAAAAGGTTGTAGAGTGATTAAATGTCAGCAGAAGCATCCAGCATACCCAACAGCCAAATACTATGTCTTTTATGACTAAAAATTCTGAAGAAATGGGGTATCTTCATTTTTAAGGATTTCACAGGTTTACATCTTGAGTCATCACAGAAGAAAAAAAAAAACTTGCCATCATTAGAAATACTTTATTAAGAATCTTAGATCTTCATGAGGATATAGTCAAAATGATATAACTCAACCACAGTTCAAACATACATTCCAATGCAGGGGTCAGCAAACTCTTTCTGCATAGGTCTGGACCATAAACACTTTAATCTCAGTAGAACACAGACTCTCCCTACTACTCAACTCTGCCTTTGAAGTGAAAGAGCAGCCATATAATATATATAAAAAATTTAATTTACAAAAACATGCACCAGGCCCAGTCTGCTGGCTATGTTCTCAAGTTTCATATAATAAGAAAACCCACAAACTAACAGTCCCCTAACACTGCCAGCACAGAATTCAACCTTATTCTTATGTGCATGTTTTATCTTTTGTTTCTTGCTAGGAAAATAAAGTCAACACAAAAAAGACTTTCATAAAATCTTTTATCTCATTTTTATAGCAGTTTTGTCAAGATATAATTTATGCAAATTAAGCACATTTCTTTCAAGTGTTCTCTCAGTGTCGTATATTCAAAGAGTTATGCAACCCTCACTACTAATTTTTGCCTTCTTTTTTTGACACAGTCATTCACCAGCTATTGATTATCTATTATCTCCCCATCACTACACAAGGGTTTTGTTGTTACTTGTTTGGATTGGTTTGGCTTAGCTTGGCTTGGTAGAGGGTGTGACTAATACAGAGTGGGTTAATGGGAGAAATAAAACACATGGCGTGTCTGAAGCAATCAGCTAACAATATATAAAAATAAACCATGGGAATGCTAGATTAGATAGTGTGGAGATGACAGACACAGTATTTTCCTTATAGAAGGGATAGGGTGTGGAGGGTTCTTAGAATTTGGTACATAGACCATACAAGAGAACTTGGATTTGGATGGCTGAAGCAGCAAGAGTAAAGGGTGGATTCCAGGAAAAGGTCAGCCTGAAGGAAAAGCCTAGAACTGAGAACAGCTGAAGCCTTTGAAATGAACAGCTAACTGGGAATGTTCCCAGAACTGCAGATGCCTTGATCCGGGGAAGGTGGCCCAGAAAATGTAGAGACCCAGGAAACTGAGTTCAGACTTGTCAGAGTTAGCATCAGGATCTGCAGAGGCCTTGAAAAGTTCAAAGAATGAATTCAAAGACTGTATGGGGAAGACTGATCATTGCAGGGTAGGATAGTTTAGATGGAGAAACAAAAATTGGGGGGGGGGTATTGATTTTAACAGTGGTAATAAATAGTAAATGTGATTCTTGGATAGAGATTATTAACCCTAGTTCTACATTCAAATTACCTGAGACACTTTTGAAAGTGGGCCCCATCATTTGTAGTTTTTTATTAAGCTCCACAGATGGTTCTAATATGTAGCTAAAAACTAGTATTGAAAGGAAATGGATAGGAGATTTTATATTGTTTGTGAAATTAGAGTTACATCCATGATTTTCTGACTCTTTTTAGAAATAACCCATTAATGAAATGAGAATCCCTTAAAAATTCCATGCAAATTTGGATCTTATCGAGTAGCAAACACAGAATGATGATTTTAAAGGCAGAGGAGCTGAAAAAATTATATATCATATTTTGGTAAGCTCTTAAAGTATCTCCCTAAAATAAATCTTTTAACGCAGGCATGATTTAAAGATTTCAAACTTTAGACTTACACCACAAATGACATTGCTTGTTCTGAGTCGCATGTACTGCACAACCCAAACACCTGTCTATGTCGGGTAAATGTTAATGTATTCTGTCAACAACAGATTACCTTACATGGCTAAATTACTCAATGCCGTTATCTGTACCAGCCATCTGTAAACCTAATCCCCTCTGTGTTCTAAAATCCCAAGCGCCCGCTACACTATTTTTATTTTACATTCCTGCATAAATCTGTTAAACTCAATATGTTACCACAAATTCTCAAAAATCAAAGGCAATCTGCTGGCTTATAAAACACTGGTTTACTGAAAATCGAAGGGTATGATATGGTAGAGAGTCAAGTCACCCACAAGCAGCCTTTATAGGGATGGGGCTGAACCACAAGGTCTGTTATAAAATCAGAAATGTTCTTTCAATGCACAGTACGGGCTTGAACCCATTCATGTATTTCATATCTAATAAAAATCTGAACAGTTGGTCTGATTGGATTTTAAGTGATGCAAATTTGAAAATCAAATAGGCAAACTCCCTTTAGACTTCATCTATTTAGACCATAATTGTAAAGAACTACAAATTACATTTACCACACTATTGAATTCCTGAGAGATTAAATATGAAATTTAGAGAAAGGGACAAATATTTGCAGGTGCGTATTTTTTGTATCTAATGAATAAAATTTTCTCTCACATAGGATACCTTCTCTGATTCCAGCACATTTTCCTTAATACAAGATCTAAATCATGTTTTCTTTCACAAAACCCTCATTGATCTTAAGTAATAATGCTAATGCTTACATGTAACAACAAATTACATTTTAGCTGAGATTAACTTTTTCTTTACTCCGTAATTATGAAGCACACATTTGCTTTTCTATTTACATTTTCAGGCATATAACTATATTGCATTAAGAGACACCTAGGAATCTACCTTCTGAAAACATTTCTGTAAAAGTTTATAAAAATTAATCCTCTTACAATTAGTATATTAAAAAACACTTAGGCCATAACATTCAAATAATCACATAAAACGTGAAAAGTTATAAAACATTCATCATCTTTAAGGCCTATATTTTTAGCATTGTCAAGTACTTTAGAAGTTAACAGTTCTCCTCATGCATTTTTTAATGAAACTTATTACACTGAAATCTAAACAAATGCCAGTTCTGAAAATTAAAATGGTCTTCTATATAACTTACACACAAGATTAACACTTTCCACATTAAGCAATAGTCTAGAACTTTCCTATTTCACTGGAAGTATTTTCAAATATGAAAGACGTTTACACAATTATAGAGGCAATAAACGCACCCATATTATTCCCTTAACAAATATAAAAAAAAGCCTTGGGGGTTGTAATATACTTGCAGCTTACAATATAAAGTATAAATAATATCCTACTGTGACTTGAAATACAAGAATTCTTTGTGCATATTGTTTTTCTCAAACACATTTGCATTTTAAAGTTTGCATGATACCTTTCTTGTTCAGATAAAAATTTCCAACTTCTCTGGCTCGTATTCATAAACAGTGTGATAAGGATTATCACTCTAATAGGTTAAATTAATTATGTTTATTAGTCACCGGTTATTTCATAGACTAGACATATGGATTGTTTGCATTTGAATAAACTGTCTCTTCTTTCTTCTAATTGCAGTAGCTTAATTCTTTATCATTATCTTCTCCTTTAACAACAAAATCATCATCATCATCATCATCATCATCATCATCATCATATGTGCCAGATCCTGTTTGCAACACTCCTCTTGCATTAAATTATTTAATTATCAAAATACCAAGTCAGAACTGTCATTATTTTCATTTAACAAAACCAAATCATACAGCTCAAACCTAGTGAGGCCAATATTTGAACCCAAGCAATCTACCTCTAGAGTACTGACTATTGACCATTAGATTATATCTTAAGTGGGCACATATTTCATTCACATTTCACACAATGAAATGTCAATGTTTAATTGTCATTTATTAGGTAAACTTGGTAGGGTACCAAGCTTCACCAGCTGGCATCCATGGTGGTGGTGTGGGATTCTTTATGGCTTGTTGGTGTTAGGGAAGATGAATGGAATACAGAACAGGTCACCAGACAGCTCTTCATGGGGATCTCACTCTTGTAAACTAATAACTGTGGCTCCAATTACAAACTTATCTTCCTTTATTTTATTTTACTTTTTGGTTTATTAAGGTAGCATGAATTTACAACACTGTATCTGTTTCAGGGCTATAGGTCCAAACCTCTACAAATGTGAGTTATCACACAACACACATCACCAAACTACCACCGTAGTTCTCCATCATAATTCACTGAAGTTCTCCCCTATCTTTGCTTTCAATCCCCACCCTCCCCTTCTGGTAGATTCAGGTCTAGAGCCAGATCTCTAGGGCTTGTTTCATTTACTTTTGTCTGTTCCTTTGCTTGTTTTTTTTGTATTCCACAAGACAAATCATTATTTTTCCTTTCCTTCTGACTTATTTTGCTTTGCATAATCACTTCAGTTCCATCCATGTTGTTGCACATGGCAAGGTTTCACCTTTTTTTAAGTAGCTGAGTAGTATTCCATTGTGTGTATATATACATCTTTTTTATACATTCATCTGCTTTGGACTTTTAAGTTGTTTCTATGACTTGGCTATTGTAAACACAGCTGCAATGAACACAGGAATGCACATATTCCTTTGAATTAGTGTTGTTGTATTATTGGGGTAGCTGGTTCATATGATAGGCTTACTTTTAATGTTTTGAGAAGCCACTACATTGTTTTCCAAAGGTGCTGGACCAGTCTACATCTCCACCGAAAGTACAAGAGGTTCCTTTTTCTCCACATCTTTTTTTTTTAAAGATTTATTTATTTATGCATACAAGCTGGGGTATAGGCCAGAGGCGTGGGGTGGCGAGAGGGTTCACCAGAGACAGAGTGGGGAGCAGAACAGGCAGATCAATTGAAATACACTGCTGGAGGGAGCAGCGGATGAGGCAGAAGAGGTCTGCAGCGCTATATGGGAATCGCCCTGTCTGGGCGTCAAACTCCAGTCGCCGCTGCTGACAGCTCCACACGTAGGGCTTAGCCCCTGCGCCACCAGGGAGGCCCCTTTCTCCACATCTTTGCCAACACTTGTTTCTGTTTTTTGTTTTTTTGCTTTTTGTTTTTTCCATATGGATCATTCTCACAGGTAAGAGGAAGCATCTCAGAGTAATTTTAATTTGCATTTCCCTGATAAGAGATGAACATTTTTTCATGTGCCTGCTGGTTATCTGTATGTCTTCTTTGGAAAAAGTCTAGTCTAGCTCTAAACTTGTCTTCTTTTTATTCATCAAGCAAGTATTTACTGACTCTCTAGTATGCACAGGGCATGGTACTGTGTGATGAAGAGACTTCAGGAATCAGTGCATGACACAAACACACCTTTCCTACAGGTGAGAGACAGGAACTCTGGGTGCCTCAGTCATCCATGCTGCCTTCTTTTCAAATTCCCTTCCATTTGCCACCTTCACCTGTAAGACTTAACAAAGCCGTCTCTTCAAGTTCATAGAAAACGGACTTCCTTTTATGAGATTCTTCTAGGCCCTCTTATGTCTCGCACCCCCCTCAACTTATTTGGGGCTCTTATCTCACATTATGATATGTCCTTTTTATATTCATTATCTAGATGCTGGATTTATAAATGATGTGGGGACAGCCTGTACCCTATAAACCCTATGTATTGACCTACCTCCCAGAACCCAGTACATAGCAAACCTGACAAATACTAAAAGCATTAACTTATTTTTTTTTAATTTATTTATTTATACATACAAGCTGGGGTACAGGCCAGAGGCATGGGGCGGTGAGAGGGTTCACCAGAGACAGAGTGGGGAGCAGAACAGGCAGATCAGAAATATACTGCCGAGGGGAGCAGCGGGCGAGGCAGGAGAGGTCTGCCACACCATGTGGGATTCTTCCCAGCTGGGCATCGAACTCGCATCGTGCACTGCTGACAGCTCCACAGCGCAGCACTCAACCGCTGTGCCGCCAGGGAAGCCCCATTAACTTATGTTGTTTGAAAGAAACTTAGCTACATGTGAAACCAATCTAATGACTTACAAGTTGCACAGTGATGCAAAATCTAAACGTGTCTTGTTTCTGAGTCTACTCCTTTACAAGGGGGGTACTGCTTTATAAAAAAAAGTCTCTTATGTCAGCATTTTTTTGCATTGTTACACTTGCAGGGCATTGTTTTTAAAACTTTAGAAAGAAAATGAAAACTCCAAAGCCCCAGTTTTAGGAAAAAAGCATGAAAATAAATCCTAAGACCCATTTGATATACAATCTATTAAAACCTAATGAGGAAATGAGATCCATTTACATGTAAGAGTAACCCTCTAAAAATCATCAGTGAAAGGTTTTTCAGTAACAAAAATAAAATAGTCATTAAGGAAAGAGTCAGATCCTCCATTAGAAGTGATGATGAATCTTTTCAGGAATGACTATAGTTTAACATGTCAGAAATCTGAAAGTGACCTCTGCTTATGTAAGATTTAAAGTGCAATAAGGTATTTTAAGCCCTGGATAATGTAATGTGAAAATATAACTTGCACAATCTAGAAAATTGACACATCAGAATTCTTAGGGTCTGGGCTTCTGGCTATTTCACTATTTATAGCTAAATTAGTCCTTCTCCCTCCAGGTCACCAGAATAGTTAAAATCTGCCTTTTAAGACTGATATCTTCTATAAATAATGTGAATTACTGTGTATATTAGTTTTAGTGTTTCTGCAGAACAGTAGAAGTTTTGGCACATTGTGTGCTGACCGTTAAAGTCACGTTCTCAAATAAATCTCTGTTGACTTGTTTAAACTATAAGCTCCCAAAGGCACCCTTCGTACTCAAAATAACGAAGAGTTCTCAACACAGTGGCAGCTCAGAACACAGTGTCTGGCATGTTATTAGCTTGTTATCTGATAAAAGCGCCACTATATTATAATTCCATCCCTGAAAGGAAAAGCAAAATTAAATTACAACAGAAAGCTGTAGGGTTCTGGCTAATCGAAGTTTTGCTGTATCTGATATTGAGCTATACTAGGCATTTATTTAGGTATCATCGGGATATGTATTTTTTGATATGTGAATTTAAGAAACACTATCTGTAAAAAACTTCTTTATTAGTCAAAGTAATAGACTCAGTTTTCTGTACAAAGTAATAAACTCTCAGTTCAGTTCTCAATGTAATTAACACAGTGAGCCAAACGGTCTCCAAATATTTCTATTACTGTGAAGTGTTGTTGATCATCCCTCTCTTTGGGTGTTAAATATGAAATAGAGAGGAAAGGCTTGATTTGGTCACTCTCTGGCAACAACTGCCACTCTAATAAGGTAGGGATAAGAGACATAATTCTCATCCTCAATTTGGCTTTCATTATGTGAATTTCAGTAATTTAACCTCTCCAGTCCCCAGTTCCCTCATATAGGTGGAGAGAACATTAGACTGGATGGTACAAAAGGCTCTAATCATGAGTGCAATTTTCATTCTCTTCCTTTGCATGAACTTCCATCTGCCTAGAATATCCTGTCCTACCCTTTGGCCTAACTTTTTAAAATCAGCCCAACATTGTCCTGGACCCTATTACACCCTAACTCCCTAGGACTAATTTAGGCTCCTCCCTCCCTGTTTTCTCTGCTTTTATAGCATTTGGTGTGCAACTCTGTCATAACATGCACCATACAATAGAGCCACCACTGGATCATTTGTGACTCTTGACAAATAGTATCCAGGGCACTGGATTTGCGGAGCCCAGCAGGAGGATGTGATGGCCACTCTTCACATCATCCATGGAATACATTATTTTCTCTGCACTTCTATAGGGCAGGCTTGCAACTTATTTGGCTTCTGGTTCCAAGATTTAATATGGAACTAAACATCCACTATCCAAAGAAATAGACACAACTGAATAAACAAGTCAAAATATTTAGTGCTTGCTGATTTGCAATGGAGAGCTAAATTGTCATAGATTAAAAAGAGAAAAATGAACACATAAGACGCTAATTACATAGAAAATAATAAAATTTCACATAGAAAAAGAATGGGGTTACAAGAAATGTTAAAAATGGGTATGTTTGAGTGATGAAAAAAGAACTTTCTAATCTGTTAATTTTATGTTTTCCAATTCAAGGAATATGTATTGCTTATAAGATTCAAATGATCAAAAACCAATAAGTTTATTTTTTAGAAAAGGAAAAATGTTATCTGAATTTTGTTCTTCCGAAAAGAGAAATGTCGATGCCTGCAAGCAAATGTCGATACATGAAGCGCAGTCCCTTGGATAAAATGTGCACTCCTGAACCATTTAACGAATCCTTAACAACCTGAATGAAATGTTTAAAACAATGCTGCAACTATGTAGGAGGGCACTGTTTGAGCCCATATTCCTCCTTCTCTGTGAATTGTGCATGACAGTTTCTTATGATTCACGCATACACTTGGAAGTGATGCAATATTCTACACATTTTTTGTCATCTGCATAAGATGTTGGCATATTGCAAACATAGGTTCATGGATTTCCTTGTTTGGCCTTTTATTACAATCGCTCTCCACTTCAAGTGTCCAGTCCCCTTCCCTCCACTGTTCTTTGTACCCTCTAATTTCTGTAACATGATCCAATGTCAGTAACTCCACACTACACTGCACTGAATCAGTGGCCTGTGAAACCACTTGCCAGCTTTTGAAAATGTAAGCAGAAAGGGTGGGCACTGTGTCTGAATAAATACCTATAAGGCCAAACTCCTTTTTAAATATATGTCGGGTACTTATCATGACTTGCTGACTGAAAGAACTGACATTCAATTTCCTTTTTCTGCAGCTTAAAAGAAATAAAAGATTTTCACTCAGAAACACTGGCTACATACAGTGGATTATTTCAAGGTGTTAGGAAAAATTTTTTGAAATACATTATTAGTCTGGGCAGTGGTTAAGGGTAAGGTCTGTGTTTGCTTGTTCCCACTGGTCCCTCAGCGGCCAACTCAGGGCCTGTAAATTAAGAGACTCATGACTATTAATCATGGATGCAACAATTTCAAAATCTCCCCACCCCCTTATTGATTTCCCTGTGAGCCACTTCCTTTGGTTTAAGTAATTTCAGGATCTAACATTATGATTTAGAAGCAGCTATACGGAAAGAAAATTGGTAAGTTAATAAATGGATAAATTTATTCTCAAAATTCTCTAGCCGTTAAGCACATTATACATAGATTATATGAAATTAAATGTATTCTGTGTAGTGTATCACCTAAAATTAAGCATATTTTGTAGTAATTACATCAGATATATTGGTTTTCTCACTTCTATTTTTGAAACTTTTTTTGTTGTTTTTAAACATCCACAAGCTTTGTGCAGAGGTTGCCAGTTGCCTAATCAATTCTTGGACGTTTCTTCATTTATAAACTCACTATATTATTTAGGATAGCCAGCTAGAAAAATTATGCTTCAATTTCAGCTTTTTTTTTTCCTTAAATAAAGAGATGGCCAATATACTGCAAAAGCATTAGATGGTGCTTTGGGGAAACTTGGATGGGCTGATGCTAGGCTGATGAGCACTTTCTTCCTTTTCCTACCTGGAATAAGGATGACATGGGTGAACTTGGGCCTATGAGTATTGGTATCAGTGTGAAAATGTTAGAGTTGACAGATGAAAGGGGCCAGAACATTGATGACATGTTATCATCAAGACCATGTCTGTCTCTGGATTTTTTTTTTACAAGAATTAGCAATAAACATACTTTTGAAGACATGTTATTTATGCAACTCTAACTGGCAGCTGAATATAATCCTTAGCTGATTTTGTCTTCCAGAACGATTTTGCTGGAGAATCCAGACTCTTTTTAACATGCTCTTCTGAAAAGGTTTGTTTTATGAGTTACATGTCTGAATGACTTCTCATAAGCCGAGATTCAATGACGCCTATGTCCATAAACGGAACTTCATGTTCTCAATGTACCAAATGGATCAGTTCGTGCAGGGCTTTTCATTTCCACATCGTGTCTCCTATGATTTTCCTCCATATAAGGATAATGTAGACCAAATGGGGTTTGTAGCCAGACAGACAGGGATGCTAATGAATTCTGACTCTAGCACTTACTGGGGATAATAACTGCGTCTCTGGGTGGGTGACTAGGGCAAAATGTGGCTAAGTGTGTGAGAACAATAAATGGTAGACATTATCAGCTATGTTACTGCCAGAACCTCCTCATTTGGCATTCTGTTCCTACCATCAGGGTACTGTCCTGGCAGAATCAAAGTATTTTAGGATTCAGGACGCACTCTGTTTTATTTCTGCTGCTTTTAGCAGCACCTATTACAATAATGTTTTCTCTTTGGTTTTCACTGTGAAAACATAATCTGGAATTTCACTAGGAGAGATTCGGTGAGCAGTCATGCTGAATTTGGAGACACAGACCGGGCAGGTAGATGAACTCTGCCACCAAGTAGACATAGGGATACTGTAGGGACAACCTTTAAGCAAACCCTTCCTGCTTCTAGGCAGGTTTCTTTGTCTCTCTAGAGTCAGGGTACAGGACTCTGAATCCTAGCGCAAGTTATTTCTAGCTGCTTGATAAGGGGTAAGGCATGGCCCGTCTAGACACAATGCCTCAAAAATAAGATTCAGTTAACAACAATCCTTCTTCAGACTGCCGGGATGATGATTTCAGGGAATAACTGATGTAAAAAGCATAAGGTCTAAATAGATGATGTGGTTGGTTGTTATTCATTAATTCCAATATGAGAAGCTGCACTTAGAATCTCTCAGCACTTCCGCTCTTTTGAAGTAGTCATATGTCTTTCTACTACACTAGCATGATCTAGAAATACCATCCAGCACTCATCAGCTGCATATACACAGAATTCTTACTTTTGGGGAATCCTGCTGTTTATGGAGCAATTTCATTGGAGAGATCCTGTATAATTTATTATGAAGTAGCAATCTAGATATCCCATCACAAGTTTCTGAATGCAGTTAACTGCCCATAACCACTGCAGAAATCTCTGTCCAGTCAGAGCAAAACAGAGAGAACAGAGATAGTGACCAGATGCAGGGTTGATGCAATCTGTTCTGAAATGGAAGTAATGAGACCAGGGCAGTCAAAATAAATGTGTGTAAGACAACACTGAAGTTTTAAATACAGGCTATGGAAAAATAAAGACTGTTTCTGACAAACAAGTTAGCCAAGTTGAGGATGTGAGAACAATAACCAGAGTCTGTAGGAGCCATGAACAGTGGGTCTGGCAGCCACCCAGCTGGCTAGAAACAGAAACTCGAAAGTGCTAGTCCAAGTAAGCAGGCTTCTCTGGCTCCTGACATTCTTACTACAAGGATCACTCCCTGGGGGGAGGAGGGTGAACACTGCTTTCAAAGACCTTTTAAAAATGCAAATAGGTATTTTAAGAGGATTACCCACTAAAAGATACCAAATTGACACATATGTTTACCTCCTCATCAAAAGTCATCACAAATCCAAGAGTTCTGAGAACAGGGCAGGGAAGCCTAAATTTAAACTGAAAAGGCGAAGATGGAAATGGAGGTTATAGTTGAGGTGAAGGAGGGACAGGTGTCAGATGGCACAGAGGATGCTTCACAAGCAGGGAAGAGTGAGAGCCTTCCGAGTTCCTATATAAAAATCCTGGAGGTAGTTAAAACCAGCTAGAAGTGCTTATGATCTGCATATTTTTTTATGCATCAGGCTCTTTATAGACCATTGAGTATTATTACTATGTAACAATTATTCTTAGTCTTGTCTATGGGACTCCTTACAAATGGTTACAATGGGAACTCTGAAACATTGGGGATTTGAACGTGGAAAACCCTCATTGCTACTGGAGAGAAAAATTGTATTTTAAGCATTGCTAGTAGACAGTAGCAGTAACATCAATGTGATTAAAAGAGAAGTTTGCATATTCAGAAAGTTGTGTAGCCATAACTGATGTTTCAATATCAGTAAGGAATGAAAAAATATATATATATATATATTAAGTTTTAAGGCTTTCAAAGGTAGCATACTTGTTAGGGATCAGTTCAAATGAATGATTCCTCTAAACTTTTCCACTTAATGATGTTACTTTTTTGGTAAGTAATTTGCCTAAAGATCAAAGTTGCAGTGAGGGGGTTGGACTAGTTCAGGGTTTTCTGTCTGGCTTAGTGGCTCATTAGTAAAGAAATAAGGCCTATGCACCAAACACAGCTGGGTCATTCCAAGCTAATGAGCCTTCTCTGTACATTGCCTGCACCTCCACTACCGTGTAGGTAAGGGTCTGTGATCAACTTACACATTTTCTATGAAAATAACAGGGTGTCCATTTGGAGCTATGGGCTCAAAATTCATGAATATTTACCACATTGCTAAGATGCAGAAGAGTCATAATACACACAGTGAAATTCTTACAAATAGACACATGTGTATGTTTGACAAAAAGTCCTCTCTGAGCACTGCAGGAAGAACTGTCTAGGCTAAGAGTATTTTTCTCTCCTTTAGTGCCCTCACTTCTTTGATAGCAGGGTTTTTAAAACACCTCTTCTCTCTTTGAATAGACTGCAAGTGCTTTGGGGACCAATCCTTAGATGCGTTGCAAAAAGTATGTGCTTAGTAAATGTTCACTGGAGATACGCAAGAGAGTCACCTAACAGTTTGCCCACCTGGGTCTTTGCGAGTTTCTTCAGAATTAATGATAGATTTCAGTGCTTTGTTTCCAGTATTGGAGCCCGGGAGTTATAGTCTAGAGAATTAGTCACTGAGCCAAGCTGATATTCCTGGAATCTTGACCTAAATGACAATGTCCTCTAAGGAAACCACTTGAATATATTATAGAAATGTCCCCGAGGAAGGGAGCATGATGCTGGGGAGGAGAGAATCATATTCACAACCGAACACATGCCAAGGATGTCTGTATCCTGATTGACTCATGGTTCTCATGACAACCTTTATCTGCTTTCTCTCTTCACTCTAGAGATGATTGACTGATGGCAAACTCTTCTCAGGTTACTGAAGCTAAAGAACTTGGCTAGAAGAGGTGTTGATAAGGGGAGAGAATACAAAAGAAATAAAGAATTTTCATTCCAAGAAAAAATTAGTACCAAATGATCAAATGAGTATTTACCTACAATTCTGCACTTGTTAATGAAGACTTTCCAATTATCTTTTAATAAAATAACTTCTCAGAAGTTTCCAGATATATTGTATAACATTACTAGAAAATATTTACCCACTCTCTAATCCCCTTTGCATTTCTTTTGCTCTTAAAAATATGAAATCTTAAGTATTCCTAAATACTTAAATGACATTATGTAATTTCAAATTCGATGAGGGGAAAAGAGTCATTATTAATCTTTGTTGAAATATGTTATAGAAATCATTAATGTGCCATCTGTAAGAAAACCATGTGACTAGGAATTTCTTTATATTTTATACTTGATGATTGCTAACATATAATTATTCATTTCCCTATGTTTGTATCTAGACTTTATAAACTTTTAGTTCTGATTGAGTTAATTAAATATGACTAATCATGGATAATTAAAAACTAAAAAGACAAGTAAAACAAATAAGCAAATAAAGACCAAACTCCCAAAAGGTTTTTTTAGATGGGAAGTGATGAATGTGCTTCAAGGCTCCTTAAATTTTAAGAAAATCATTAAAAGACCATGGGGGGGGAAATGATTGCAGTGGCTGTACTCATATATTTTATAACAATATTAAGAGAATGAGCATCTTAATGTAAGAGGGTGGTTCCCAGGAAAAAGGGTGTGTCCCAGGTTCCCTGTCCCACCCAAGGTAGGGTGGAACTGAGCAGGATATAGGAAGCTAGAGAAGAGAGACAGGACACACACAGAGGAGACAGAACACAGAGACAGAAGACAGGAGGAGAGGGAAGGAGGATGGGAAGCCAGAGAGGCCCAAGGAGCTGAGAGACTTGTAAAGAAGCTGCACTGGCCTGGACTGATTGAAAGAGATGTGGGTGAGAGATGCGTAGGGAAGTTAACGATGGCTGTGTTGATTTTGGTTTTGATTTTGTTCTGTTCCTCTAAGAATTGTCTGACTGTTTCTGACCCTTTTGTATGGGTCCCTGCCAAAAGGTATTTTGGTTCCTCCCAGAATTGTCTGGCTGTTTTCTGACCCTTATGTGTGGGTCCCTGCCAAAAGCTGTTCTAGACTTGTGGGAGGCTTTCGAGACTTGCTTTGGGCCAATCCCGTTTGGGTGGACTTTTACCCACGAGGAGTTGGATAACATTGGGTGCTTGACTTAGAAAATATATTCTTTGTCTTCTCTGTCTTTTCTAATTGTATTAAAGTTTCATTCCACAAAAGGTCCTATATATTTTGCACCGATGCGACGGATGGCAGAGCCCATTTAGAACAGGGCAGGTCTGGGGTCTCGGGGGGTGCCCCTCTCCATGCCCTGTAACATTAATACATATATTTCAATGCAAACAACTAGGTGAAATAAGAGGAGAAATAGAAAAGAACTAAGAAGGTTGTCAGACTTACAAAGAAAATTAAGTCATAAAAATCCTTAGGTCTAGATTTAGAATCAGAAGCTACAAGCCACTGCAACTTTTCATTCTCTACATAGTCAGGTGCTCCACACACTCAGACTCAAGTTGGCACTGTGCCTTGAATTTTTGTTTTTAAAAAACACTAACAAAAAAAAAAATCACAAATTCTGTGTTTGCGAAGTCCTACCTCTTGGTAAAACTCCATTTTATTCTTTGTTCAAATTTGTATAGCACAACTAAGAGTTGAGCTTACTTCTCTAGGTTTCCACTGCTCAAGGTAATACCATTATGTTGACTCTCAATTCTCCCTACCTATCAAAATCAATCTTTTTGGACTGTTCCATGACATCAGCCATAGATGTCTGCTTTTTAATGCAAGAGGCTTTAAAGAGAACCAAAGATTTTATTACATTAATATGTTTCTGACTAATTCTATCTTATCTACTTATTCACCTTAGCTTTAAAACCCAATTAAAATCTAATTTATCTGATCTCTGGATACTGAACACTATTTGGCAACGACTCTAACAGCCTTGTAGTAATGACATTACTACACATTGTGCCTTAAGGTGTTCTAGATAATATGTAAAAAAAAAATCAGCAAGTGCCATTTAAGTTACAGACATCTTTTTGAGACTACCTCTATCTCATTTGAAAAACAAATGCTTTGTCTTTATGCAAAAAAATGCATACTATGATTTTATACCTGTGATTTTAACTATAATTTATGTGCATAAAAGTGAATAGATGATTTGCTTTCCTTAAATTTTGATTCACTTTTAAAAATATCAGGTAATAAAATTTCCTGACAGCAAAAATTCCTCCAACACACACACATAGAAGTGTCTCAAAAGTTTCCAAATTGTGAATATACTTACATGCATAAATGTTACTCTGAGAAATCTCTTTATTTAGAATGTCAGACCAGATAAACCACTACCGTGTTTCCGAAACTCCATTTTCTGAAACTGTGAAAAAAATCATGTAATGTTGATTCCAATTCAATTCTTGAAACCAAATTCTAAAATGTATACTTTTATTCATGTCATGACATGTGTATAAAAATAAAGGGCTCAGGTGTCTTTAAACATTAAACACAGTGAACAGACTGCAGTGATATTTCCCGTAGTCGCCCTCTTGCTTCTCAACTCCTCCTGGGCTGGCAAGAGGGAACAGAATGGAGGACACTGCCATTTTTGAGGGTCAGGCTTTGTTCCAGGCATTTTTCACATATGCTAATCCTATTTTACATTTACAATAATTCTGGGAAGTAGGCATGATACCAATAAAATCTAAGTTAAAATAAAAGACAAGGTAAAAATACTGGGCTGACTTTACTGTATTGGGACTTGCTAATACACCTGGTAACAGGCAAATGAAATGAACCTTACAAGACAGGAGGAATAACTACAAAAGCAAATGCAAGGGTCTTTCATACCAGTTTCTCAAAGGCGATTTTAGACAGAACCTTAGAGGGGACATAAGTACAACTACACTACAACGAAAGAATGTGGTCCACTTTGAACTCTTTCTGAAGCCTTTCTGCTTAGGTCAAAATTTTAGCCTCTAACTCGTTACTTCAAATCATTCCACGTTTTTTTTATCATCCTTTTTAACAAAGGGAGCTGGCCACAGGCAGGCAGGTTTTGGTATTTAATTTTATTTTTACATAATTGGATTTATTTTTGTGGTTGACTTCTACTTATTGACAAATGATACTGATGTTCCTGGGGAGGCACAGTACTATACCATTAACCTTATAAATACAGGTGATTTTAAAAGTGAGAGAATACAGAAATATATCAAGTAAAGGGAAGCGTATGCAGATAAGGCGGCCAGCAGCAGAGGGAAGACAGATGCCTGCAGACAAAGCACCAGGAAACACGAGATTGCCTTCCAGGCCCTGCAGACTGGCCTGAGCTGGCAAGGGGGATGTTTTTTCGAATTTCATTTCTAAGTTTGTTATTTGGAACACTGTTAGCAGTTTCCTTTATGAAAGCGCTAGATGTGGTTATGAGGTTTTTGTAGCCAGAAAGCCCTAAATTAGCATATAGCTGAATTGGCATATATTTGAATAAAAATTGATTTTTAAAATACAGTGCAACCACATTACTATTATAATGCTAATAATTAGAAAATACTAACAGCAAACTGAATAACAGACATCTTTTACTAATTCTGAATGATTGTTTAGGGATCTGAATTAATAGAGAATGAGGGAAGGCGAGATTATGAAAAGGCCTCTAGAGGTAAAAGGCATCATTCAGTATATCTCATTTAATCCAAAATACAGGGAGTACCTTCAGGCAAAGATTTAGTAACTAGGATAACCAGAATGGATTTTGATTTTTTTTTTTTTTTTTTTTTTTTAGTGTACATGAAGGACAGATGGGGTGTATGACATGACAGAAGAGGGGTAAGAGGGAGCATGGTGAGGAGGTAAGAAAAAGCAATAAAAGCTAATGGATTTTAAGTTCTTTACCTTTACAGCGTTCTCCAAAGCTTGTGTTTAATGTTTAGCCCTAATTGTGTATTTTTCTTTAAATGACTTCTAATTATGTCAATTTGTATATGAGAACCTACAAAATGAAGATGGTGCCAGTGGCCCAGCCCACTTCACAAATCTGAACCTAAATCAGCCTGCACTTACAGGAAATGCCTGTCTAGGAAACCAAATATAAAACAATCACAGTTCTTCACATCAGTCTCGGCTAGCTTGCCTTACCCTAGAAATAAAGATCTGCTAGCCTCGTAAGAAAAAATTCTTGACCTTCTAACAACCAGTCATGTCCTGTTTCCATATTGCCTTTGCTAACAGCGCAAAATACTTGTTCTTGCCCTAAATTCCTCTGAGAGAGTCCTCTACTGCTCAGTTTACTATAAAAAGGTAAAACCCAGGAATAAGCAGATGGAAAAGAAGAGGAGGAGACGGGCAAGGCTTGGAGAGAGGACACAGAGCTTCTGTATGCTGAGTGGATGCTTTCCTGGCACCTCCAAGTGTTCACCAGCCTGGAAGCTCTCTGAAATCCTCTCCATTTTGAGTTTTTATGGAGGACTCACTATAGGCATGATTGAATAAATCACTGGCCACTGCTGGTTAAACTCAATCTCCAGTCCCCTCCCCTAGCCCAGAGGGCAGGGGGTGGGAGTTGAAGGTTCTAATCACCTAAACTGCTGGTAGTTGGTCCACTGGCAACCAGCCCACATTCTTAGAAGAGTTCCAAAAGTCACCTCATTAATATAAAAAGACACCTTTATAGAACTTGTCACTTAGAAAATTCTAAGGATTTTAGGATCTTTGTGCCAGAAGCAGAGGAAGACCAAATATATGTGTCGTCTAATAAATCACATTACCCAAAACCATAATTAAATGTTTACAACTGAGATAGGGTGAAAGATGCACAGAGATGGAGTCTTCGAGTTTCCAGGAACAGCCACTAGATGGTGACATTAGAAGTGTCAGTAAGGGCACAGGGGTAGGGTGCTGAGGGTGGTGTGGTACTAAAGGCAGGAGGAGGGAAAGGGGGTGGCTTGTAAGTTATGTAACTCAGGTAATTATGAATTACGTAAATTCAATTCAAATACGGCACATTCGAGAAGTGGGCTAATGAGTGGATTTTCACTTGGCTTCCTTTTAGCAGCAAAACAAATCAAATAAAACTGTAAACTCTAGATTTTTTTTTTCTTTTAACTTGATAAGTTCTTTGCCTTCAAAAACATTCACCACTGAAATTGCCTTGGTCACTATGCAACAGGGGGAAAATAGCAGGGGAACACATTTTTTAAAAATCCTCAGAAACCATTGCTATCTCAGAATAGAGAAAAGAGACTCAAATAAATGTGTTCTTTGCATTCAGAACCCACTGAAGAGAGTATATTGTTCTGGTAAACCTTTTGAATCTGTTGTCTTATTAGAAATCCCATACCAAATAAAAATAAGCCTTCCATTTTATTTATTAAGTCTCTTCATTGCTACACTACAGCATCAGCAATGCAGATAGCTTAATGACGCAGAGGAATGCTACAGCATGCAAGTCTGCCCTCTTCTGGACATGTCCTCAGAAAGTCTAAAGGGCTGTGACTTGCATTTAATTTTTATCTCAACTATTCTGCAAATAAACAAACCTAAAAGGAAAAAATGCTACTCAAAAAAAGGAAATCTCCACAAGACAATAGAACACAGATGTGTTATTTATCATGGGCAGTCTTCTCTCAAAGACAATCAGCAAAACAAAAACAACTTTAGAGGAACAATATTCAAAAGGTGGTCACTTCTCACCCCAGAAAGATTTATTTATTAGTGTCCTGTATAGTTTTTATATAACTGTAATGGGACACAGATCCTTCTAAGATACATACATTTTAGAATTTCACTAGGGCGCTGAAGATGATGGGCCACACTGGGCTGGCCCTGAGATCACTGAATCCAGGGCTCTAAAAATAAATACTGGTGCTGGGCTCTATGTGGGTAGGCAGGACAAGAGGAGCCTGTGAACTCTGAAATGTGGTAAAAATTGAACAAGCCAATGTGGGTATTACAGCTATTCATGTGTGTTTACTTTTGTTTTGGCCACTTTTGGTCAATATGGAATTATTTCCAAATAAATAAAATGTTATAAAAAAGAGATAACAGGGGCCTCCCCGGTGGCACAGCGGTTAAGCGCTGCGCTGTGGAGCTGCCGGCAGCAGTGATGCGAGTTCGACGCCCGGCCGGGGAGATTCCCACATGGCGCGGCAGACCTCTCCTGCCTTGCCCGCTGCTCCCCTCAGCAGTGTATTTCCGTCTATCTGCCTGTTCTGCTCCCCACTGTCTCTGGTGAACCCTCTCGCCGCCCCACGCCTCTGGACTGTACCCCAGCTTGTATGCATAAATAAATAAATCTTAAAAAAAAAAGAGAGATAACATAGGTTCTGAGTAGACAGAATCTAAACTGTGATTCTGCCTCAATGTGATTTTGGATGAGATGTTTAACTTTTCTGGGCCTCTGCCTCCACTTCTGTAAAACAAAGATAATGCTGTTTGCCTACAATTTCTATTAGCATAATTAAAAGAATATAGGCAAAGCACCTACTGAGATTGGCACCAAGTAGTACATCAATGTTGTTTGTTACTATTATTGTTATATTAATTACGGTTATTGTTAATTTGGGAGGAAGCTTGGTTCCCATCCAGGAGATGTGCTAACACTGTTCCCTATATCTCCCAAACAGAACAAACATGTATGAAGATTCAATTCCTGACTTGTAAAGGATTATGCAGTCTATAATCTAAGCCAAGTAATTCTGAAGACCCATTTATGTGTTCATATTAATACAATGTTTAAAAAAAATTAATCTAAATGTTCGACTTATATTTTAATGTGAAACCTCGTTGTATTTATTCTAAACCTATCTCTTTTCAGTATGGTATGATTAAAATATAGAAAAAGATTTATTGCATTATCTGGACATTTCCATTCCACCAAACTGCCCATGTCTGGGGGGATAGGAAGAAGAGCCCTCCTTGTCCCCCTCTTTAGTATCACCACTGCTGGTGTGTAACCCTGAACTAGAGACTGGACATAGCTTTCCCCTGGGAAGCAGCAGCTCACCCCCTGAGTCAAATGGGAAGTTCAAAGACCGTTGGGGATGGAACCTTCTTGGAATGATGTAAGGAACTTGGGTTTGGAATTCAGGGAAATCTGGGCTTAAACTTGAGTCCCACCTGTACTAGATTTTGTAATCCCAATCACATCAACTTACTTGAGGATCACTTTCCTCTTCCATAAACTGCGGATATTGTCTTAGTATGCTTGGGATGCCACAACAGAAACACCAGATAGATCATAAAAACGGAAATCTATTTCTGACAGTTCTGGAGGCTAGAAGTCTGATATTGTGGTGATGGCATGGCTGATCTCTGGTAAGTCCCCTCTTCACAGATGCACATGGCCTATTTTCATGGCCCCGACATGGCAGAGCACTGAGAGAGGAAGCAAGCTCTCTATGTTTTATAAAGACACTAAGCTCATTCATGAGAGATCTACCCTCATTACCTCATCTATCTAATCACTCCCACATCCTGCACCTAATGATATCACATTGCACAGTAAGGTGTCAAAATATGAATTTGGTGGGGGATGGGGGGAGAGGAGCACAAGCATTCAGTCCATAACAGACAATAACTCAAAACTTTGCATAGTCATAAGGTTAAAGACAACATATGACTTAGAAAGAAGGCAGTGTGTTATTGTTATTAATGTTTTGCTGTTTGGGGCATTATTATTATAAAATGTTGCAACTGGGCCAGGTTAATTTTCATCTTCTTAATTCAAAGTCACTTGAAGTCAGAAAAAACAGAATTTTCTTTAAACATGTTTAAACAGAACAGAACAGGCAGATCGACGGAAACACACTGCTGAGGGGAGCAGTGGGAGAGACAGAGAGGTCTGCTGCGCCATGTGGGAATCTCCCCGGCCAGGGGTTGAACCCAAGTCACCGCTGCCGACAGCTCCACAGTGCAGTGCTTAACCGCTGTGCTACCAGGGAGGCCCTAATCATGGTTTTTAATAAGGGGTAAAATTAAAACATTTCAGGAATGTTTTTGAGGTTTGAGTGTAGATTTATATAATTTTGAAATCAGACCTTAGAATTTATGAAGTCCTGCTTTCTCATTGTAGATATTAAATAAGCTCTGTCAAGGTCTGTAGTCAACTTATCGCAGACATGAGCTTTAAACACAGACCTTTTTCATTGTGGCATGCTTTCTACTATTTCATATGACCTTTTTAACTTTTATTTTATATTTGTTACTGATCTTTAAATGTTTAAATAAAATACTAGCTGGAAATAGGTTCAAGCTGTTGTAATTAGTCATAAAACATTTAAGAACTAAAAGCACATAAAAAGTTAATACAGATAAAAAAAAAGAACAAAAACATTTAAACATCTTAAAAATCAATGGGTAGTGGGGTGATGGAAAGAACAAGGACTGCAGAGCCCCAAAGACCTGGGTTTGAATTTCAGTCTCATTTTTTAGGCTAGGGGCTTCAGCTCTTAGAAATTTAAATTTCCCATTTAGAAAATAAAGTTGAAATTTCCAGCTTAACAGTGATATCAGGAAAGATAAGTGTGATAACACGCAACATTCTTGGCACATATCAGATAATAAATAAATATTAGTTTCCTAACCCCACACCTCTTTTAAGTCAAATCTATAAGTCTATGACATATGGGGTAGTATCTACCTAATATATTCACAGATAAATACTAATGTGATGATAGTGATGCTGGCGATGGTGCTAACATAGAAACCAAAATGATAATGAAGCCAGAAAACATAGCTATAATTACTCAGGAGATCCACAAGCAAAAATCTCTAGTTAAAGCTATCCAACACACACACATGAAACACTCTATGGGATTAGAAGACCTGAAATGACATAATTACATTAAAAAGTGACAAATTAATGGCACATAAAACACAAATACTTCATCTCAGCGTTTATGGGAATCAGTACCCATCATCACAGTGGACATATCCAGGGTGCTTTTATTTAGGCAAGAGCTTCTTTTGTCCATAGGTTCAAATAAATATAATGAGACTGTAAAAATGACAGGATGAAGAGAGATTGAGTTTTGAGGCTTGTAATTCAATGTACATGATGAAAAATTTAAGGATCTACTTTTTCAACTATCCTATTAAAAATGGGCCTGGTTCAAACTTAACATACTACTGAGTACTTTCAAGCACATGAATTGCAAGAAATTCACTTTATTTACAATCAATAAGAAGACTTATCTTAATATTGTAATTTGTTTGGGCCACAGCATCCATAACTAGAATGTACTTTAACTAGTGGCCAATTTACACCAACAATTCAAGTTAGAACAATTAAAAAAATATATCAAAACTAATGGTTTGAGCCAATTGTTTTGGAATTAAGAAAACTTGAAAAAGGAAAGAAAAATCTGACACTCAAAAAGGTATTAGAGAGGTTTCCATGGTTAAAAACCACAACCTTAAACATCTTAAATTGGTTTTCCCATGTCTCAAAAACCAAGTTTTCCCAGTGGTTTCCTCTTCCACAAATACAGACAGAATTTTTCCATGTTAGTCTTTTTCTTTCATCTGTTTCTCCTCTGTTCTTCCATTCCTTTTCTTTTCCCTCACCGTAAAACTCTAATAAGGTTATACCTTTTCAGAACAAGGGAAGAACAGAGAGCAGAGAGGAAGCCATACCAGCAACATTTGTTGCCTGAACTTTGCAATCTGAGACTTCCTTGTCTCCACCCTAAATGAATGGGGCACATCACCACAGGGGGGCCCTGGATCCAAATGCCCCTCAGGGACCCTGCTCTGTCAGCACACCACATGAAAGAACCAGTGTGTGAGGAAGGCTAACTGGGCAATTTCAGACAACATGCATACATATAAAATGGTACATCCAGGGCCTCCCTGGTGGCGCAGTGGTTGAGCACTGCGCTGTGGAGCTGTCGGCAGCGGCGATGCGAGTTCGACGCCCGGCCGGGGAGAATCCCACATGGTGCAGCAGACCTCTCCTGCCTCGCCCACTGCTCCCCTCAGCAGTGTACTTCTGATCTGCCTGTTCTACTCCCCACTCTGTCTCTGGTGAACCTTCTCGCCGCCCCATGCCTCTGGCCTGTACCCTAGCTTGTATGTATAAATAAATAAATCTTTAAAAAAAATTAAATAAAATTTTTTAAAAATGGTACATCCAAGGGACAATTGCTCTCTTTTTTAAATTTTACTACAGTAACATTGTTTTACAACACTGGTTTTACTGATGGCAACCTCAGAAAATATGATAGCTAGAGTAACCTCTGGAGAAAACTTGGCCAGGATCATTATCACCATTTAAAATTCAAGTGCCCGTTGGCCTCCAGGAAGTCTGCAGTGGTGGCCAAAATCAAAG
The DNA here is from genome assembly GCA_004024925.1 of Scalopus aquaticus. Lineage (NCBI taxonomy): Eukaryota > Metazoa > Chordata > Mammalia > Eulipotyphla > Talpidae > Scalopus > Scalopus aquaticus. The sequence goes on along the minus strand of PVIJ01004733.1, from coordinate 62,633 downwards.
TGCAGGGCAGAAATCCAAAGTAGATGCTCAGGCATGAGGGTTTCACAGTAATGGAATTTCTAGTGACAACAGTTTCATGTTCTAGCAGATGCACCAATACTCAGCAGTCTTTACGGTCTACAGAAACTTTAAAGGCAAATTTAGAAGATCCCAAAGTTGAGTTAGCAAAGGCTAAACCAGAGCATCTTCCCCAGTGAAGGAGGATGTCATAAGGGAGGAATATCCCCATTTTTGCTAAATCCTACCCAGGCTCTTTTTACCTAAGCCCCTAACTGAGACAGACACTAGATAAGCTACATAATTGTTCTGTCAAGAACTGATGAATAAGGAATGTGGAACTGAATATCATTTCCATTCTGATCACCTCAGAGCCCAAAATTCCCTCTCATTTTTCAAGTTTGCCTTGTATATAAAAAAAAGCGAGACAAATGGCAGCCAAGAGACAGACACTTCCCCTGGTGATGGTGGGGCCAAGCGAAGTCCTACCTGTCCATTTCTACACAATTACAAACGTAGTGATCTCAGGACTGGAAGAAACCTTAAAGGTCAGTCTCATGCCTGAACCTGATGTGACAACATTCCTACTAACTGGTCAGATTCTAGCGCAGCACAGAGTCTAGTGAGAGGACTCCCCAGTCACTGAGCCAACTAATGATACAATTTGTTGGCCAGTTCTGGCTACTCAAAAGCTTTTGTCTTATATTGAGCCTAAGTATTTCTTTGTTGTCTTACAAATACTTTCAGGCTTGTAAAGTCTCTCTTTTTCTTTTGCATAATAGTTCTTCAAGTACTTGAAGACAGCTCTCCTTTTCCTACTGTCTTTCCTAATCTAAACATCCTCAATACGCCAGTCTCACTGTGGTGAGTCTCCACCATCTGATCACTTTTCAAAGATTATTGCCATAAATCTTCTTCTGGAATCAATTTACTAGCCACCTTTGGATTCAAGATTTAATCAGTTCTTAATCCACCAAAAGGCCTGGGGAGCTACCAAGAAAGACATTAAAATATTTTAAAGGCTTTGTGCAACCACAATGCCCATCACAGCTCCCTGTCAGAGGAAGAAGACAGGCCACCCTTGGATGGTTTCTATTTAATAAATCAACACAGGGCTGTAAAAAATTACAGATTTGTCATCTGTGTATTCAGAAGCCATCTCTTTAATAAAATGTTCTATAATTGTCTCTGTTATTATTATGAAAAACACAATGTACACCCAAGGTCAGGGTATGTTATCTATTGCATTTTTTTCAGCACTGGTTGCACTATATTATCTGATGGAGTGCATTTCCCAAACCACACTAAGAGAGGTTGATCTTATCAAATAAATCTGCATATACATGAAGCTGCTTCATAGGGTTCATCTTTATCACCTATATCACCTATGCTAAATTAAATTGGCCTCACACTGATTGAAAATTGGGTAGACACATCAGTTTTGCTGTGGTAGGTAATAGTCCCTTTCTTAGATAATAATGTATCAGATTTCATCTGAATCAGATTCATCTTCATCAATACAATATTTTCCATCGTGCCCTGAGTAGCCACAATGTTCACAAGGCAGCTATTTGAAATCAGAGTTAATAAATAACTCTGGACACTACAAGATATAATTTCCTCAAAGTTACACACAGTTCTTACATGCACTTTGTACTCCTCATACGGCTAGAGGAATGATTCATTCACAATGGGCACCAAACAAATATTTGAACACTGCTGAGTGACAGAAACAGCACATGCTTAAATCAACAAACTACATGGCAATTACAACCATGGCTGTCACAGGACAAAGAAATACATAAAGGGAAATTCCAGAGGGCAAGTCACCATTATAGAGCTGCTGGGGTTTCTTTTGAAGTGATTCCTGAGACCTTTGTGAAAGCCCATACTCAATCCGTCTCTAATACACAATATAAATGTACAATTAAAGATTATCTCAGAAAGTTAAATGACCACTTCAGATTCAGTAAGTTAAATGTAAATATTACTATCTACTTTAAGGCCACATTTATTTATTTATTTATTTATTTATTTATTTATTTATTTATTTATTTATTTCTAAGAAATAATGTGTTCCCCCCCAAAAAAAAAAAATTGAAAGTTACTGTGCCCCATGCATTGCCCGTGCAAGACAGACACTGGGTAATATCTTTGGCCTGCTCACTGGTCAGTCATTGGCCTAAAGATCTTGTCTGAGAACAGAACCACGGATGAGAAATTCAAGACCCAGGCCTCACTGGGAAAGCAACATACTTTATAACAAAATTGTGGCACCTCTAAAATTAAATCAAAGACACTAACAGTGTGCGAAGATATTGATAATACAGATCAGATGAAAACAAAATATTTGCATTACTATATCTTATGATCAAAACCAGTATGTGACAGACTTTTTTAAGTATTGATTTTTTTGGAGGGGAAAGAACAACATTATCAACGAATCTGTTGAATCCCAGCTTAGAGACAGTTGGGTCAATGAAGAGTTAATAGATAAATATTGCATGAGAACTAAGAGAAATGTTTTTGTTTCTCCCTCCCATCTTCTAAAAAAAAATTAAAAAATCATCAAATGACCACCTCAAATTCAGTCAACTCAAGAAAAATATTAGTATCTACTTTTAAGATCACTTTCAAAATTTTTTTTGAGTAACCTCTGGAGAGTAACCTCTTTTTTCTCTCATTATTCAAACTATCTTCACCTAGTTTAGAATATTATTTGCGGTCTGGACTTTCCGAAGCCTCCGCTGACATGTCCCCATGTCTCCAATCTCATGCACACTTCTAGAAGCCCCTCTGTTTTTGTCAGCAGGCAGCTCCCACCATACAGATCATGGACATCACTCCGCATCCACATATAAGCAAACCAACAAGGAAAGTTCTGATATGTAGAGCCTATAAAAAAGTTGCCTTTCTTAATCTGGAATTTTCATCATCTGTAACTTAATCGCAACCTTCATTACAAATTTTGTTTCTCTCCATGAAAAGTCCTTTGTATGTAACCCAGCTGCCCTACTCACCTTGTACCATATACACTTGGGTAACAGTTTTATTTTCTATCACTCTTCATACCTAAAGTACTCTTTCTACCTTTAACTTTTTGAATTCCTACACACATTCTAAACACTGTCTACTCTGCCATGAATAATTCAGTGTCTCCACCCAGTCATCTCCCTCCAAACCTGATTCATATCTGATTCATATCTACCTACTTCTATCTTGCAATCGATTTGCTATTTTTTGGAAGAGACTTAATAGTCCTACAATACTAAAGAGGTCCAAAATCGGTTACTAATTCCACTCCACATGAGTCTATACTCTTACATCCTAGCATAACTAAAACGTAGCTGATATTTAATAAATTCTTAATGTTTCCAGATTTAGATGTTCAATTCTAAATTTTATTTAGCAAGAAACAAAACTTCCTACAATCTGCCAGCGAGTAGCCCTACAGTGATCTGTTACTCTAACTTACATGGATTTAAAATATCATTCTCAAGTTTATTAATTATTTCCTTTTTGCATTAAAGAAAATGAACAGTTTGATTTATCCAGCAAATGAGTAAGCATTAGTTCTGCTAAACTGAATTGGTATAATTCAATTTATCATTATAGTGTAAGAAAAGGCCAATTCATTTTAAGCATCAGGGAAGAAAATGATACACTATAGAGAAAATAAATAGAATGCTTTGTGGAGATGTTTTAAAACATTCTAACTTATTTCAGCTGCAAATATTATGTTTATGTTATTCTAAAAATTGAAAATCATGAACACTTTTAAAGAAAATGATGAGAATCAAGAGTTCTAGGAGCATACACACCTTGCAATCAGATGACGTTTTGTGTAAAGGGCATGGCACAGAATATGTGGTGAGTACAAGAGGAGTCCCATTGAGAAGGAGATCAGACAAAGGCTACTGAGAAACCCAGGACAGAGACAGAGGGGGCTGTGTGTATTCTCATTTATTTGGATAGCTTTTATACAACTCAAGTAACCCTATACACAGATTGTGATGGAAAAACACACAATTTGTTGCCAGCTGAACATTTTAGGACAGGTCTGACTATTTGCAAGGGGTTAGGTTTCTCTATTATATCATATTTCTCAAATGCATGAATAGATCACCGTTTGGACAGATACCTAAATAATTCAAGCCTTAACTTTCCTGTCAATTATGGGATTCTTCAGACAGAAATCTTAGGAGTATAAATAAAGTATATCATTTTTCCAAATCTGTCTCACCAATATGATTTGTTTTGTCCAAATGAAATTTTATATGAAAACAAAATACTTCAGTTAGTATCTGGTCTGCTTAGGAAGAAGCTGTGAGGGCAGGTAGGTGGAGAAAACACAGTTATGTTCAGTCGTGGCTCCTCCTTATCTAATACTGGGGACCCTGAAGCAGCTAGGATTCCAGAAAATGCTGTCTCAAAACTAATACACTCGGTAGTTTTGACTTTTTCTTATGCTTTAAACACAAAGACATGTGATTTGCTAGTATTTGGTTTTAGTGACTATTTGGTGGATGTATTTATTATTTTGTACGGAATATTTAATCAAATGCCATGCTAATAGCTGCAAAACACAAGAAGGTCCATAATGACTATCTATCTATGTCTCTTTCACTTATCACTGTCTTTGGCAGCTGGGTATAGATTTTAATGAACCACATGATTTGATAAACCTATCAATGGGACTTTATCACCTGAATCATTGGACCATATGGTTGATAAAAATCCTAAGGATATGAAAATGAAAGTGCCAGAGTCAAAGGTAAATTACATCAAAGTGGAAGAAAAATAATAACGAAAAAATAAACTCAAATGACTAAAGGAAACCTTTATAAAACAAAAAGGGTTTAGGAGAATACTATCTTTACAAAAATATGTCAGTGAATTGTTTGTGACTCTGTGTTGGAAGAGACACATAAAATTTCCAATTTCTATGAAAATGGTTGAGATAACAACATTGGTTTCAATTCTCCCTTTACATAGGGCTATGGATCATATTATGGTCTCATTTGTTCAACTGTAATATGTTAGTAGCTAAGTGAATATAGCATTAAACAGACTAAAATTTCTGAAGAACTTTCCTCTGATCTATGATCTGCTTCTATAATCACCCTATATAAACAACAAAAACAGTTATGCATAATCACACTTTCTTCAAGAACTAAATAGGAACCAGTATCTATTATGCTTTGTTAAAAATAATATGAACATTGAAATATAACCAAGCATCTAGATCACATAGATTCTCCCATCTAAGTTTTATTCCAACACATCACATCTTACCTCTCCTTTTATTCTCTATTCTCATTTCAATTTGAAAATGTGCTTTGGTCATCTTAGATCCATATATCTATTTGGTGGAGTCAGGGTGCAGAACAACACGGACCCTGGACACAATACAGAAGGAACCTATAATCTACTTGATGCCAGATTTATCACATATATCACTACCCTCTTTTAAAGCACCATCAAAATAACCATAAGCAAATTTCCTTAAAGGCATCATGCTTAAGTACAAAGACAATGGGAGAAAACAGTTTTCTTAAAGATGCAGCAAAAAACACTTTTCCCAAAGGATTTACATGTCTCTTTTGCAGGAATCACAAGTGTGAAATTAGCCACAATGCTGCAAGTCACTTAACTGATTCCTCCTAACCCACAAATATGAAAACTGAATAATAAAAGGACGGAAGTTATCTTCTTTTTAATCTTGAGATGAAATACATATAAAATCCATTGTTGTGTTCTGGAGGTACTCAGAGGAAGAAGGAAATGCAGGTGCCTGCATTATAAAACAAAAGGCAGATGTAGGGGCCAAGGGCCAAGGACTTCAAGGGGAGGATAAATAAAGCTAACTTATTTTTTAAATTGTGGCAATACTGGCTCACATTATTGTTGCTATTTTTGCAATTTTAGGAGCCCCCCTTCCCCAAAATCAGGTAAATGACAACACTCTGAAAATGTTACTGAGGAAAAGGGAAATTATGGTACACCATCTGAATGATATCGAGTTGGGGAAATCCCCAACACTGGCCTAGTTGAAGACTGGTACAGGATTAAAAGCACCAAAAACTTGCAAACATACAGAGTATCAGACTTTATCTGAGATACTCTGTTGTTTAGAACTGGGAGGGCTCTAATATATGTGTCTGTCTTGTCTGTTTTTGGGGTTTACTTTTAATCTCTCTCTGCCCCCCCCCCCCCCCCCCCCCCCCCCCCCCGCAGTGGTTAAGAATCCCTGGAACAGTCAGACAAAATGTTGCTTTCCCCTGTTGCTTTTCCCAGGGCTGAGGAGGAGGGGGAGAGGGAGGGGAGTGTGAATCCAATGCAAAAGATCAATTCAAGGTGTGAAACGGCAAAGGCAGTTTCAGGTGCTGGCTATAAATCTGCCAGCTGCAGTCAGACCTGCAAAGTTAGTAGAAACAGAAGTCAACAATTAAGGGGTTAAGAAAGGATTTTTGAGTCATCTTTTGAGGCATCGCGTTTTAGTTATGGCACTTAGTGAAAACAGAATCATTCTAATCATGATAAATTGTCTTTTTCACAGTTGGGGGAATAGATGTGTAGGATGAGGTGTGTTTGAGGGAGGTAAGCTTTGAAAAAAGCAACTACCCTTCAATTAATAGTTCAAAGCAAGCCACTGGTTCATATTTTCTGTTTCTAAGAAATTCAAAGAACAGATTATCCATTGGCTTCACACATCTCCTGCGAATTCTGAATGTCCAGGCTGAGTAAAATACAGGTATATAAGACTTTCCATGATATAATATATTTAATGCATTTTTATAAAAGTATTTATTCCCATTTACAAAAAGAAAGCCCATTTTAAACTCATACGCTATGAAATCCTCTTGATTTGATCTTAGATATATTACATCAAGGGTTCCTGAAATAATCTTTCCATAAGAATCACTTTGGGTACTTGTTAAATTTAGAGATTATCAATGACTGATTCTGTGGTCTAGGCAGGGACAACTGGGACAGTTAAATTGTGACCCTTCTGTTGATTTATCACTTCAGTACATACATAAGCTCTTCTGTAACTTCTAAGCATTGATGATTTAAGTGATTTCCAAAGCTCCCAGTTCAGCTTGCAGAATTCCATAGAACAAAAAATGATCTCTCACCTTCTAGGCCATCACAACCCCAGGAATTCATGCCCAAACAGGTCACCCTGAAGGAACACTTAAGATAGAAGAACAAAGAGTGATCTGTTCGATGACGTTCTCTGAACCAAAACTTAGGGAAGTGATATGTTTCATATCATTTTCCTAAATTTTCCAGATCCTAAGGATTGTGAAAAACACACTAACCCTCTCAGGGAAGTTTAAGTTCCAGTGGAGAACCAAAGAATATCAACACAAAGACATGATGTAATTTTGGAGGCGCTGGAAGTTTCTGTAACAGAACTGAATATATTGATATATGATTAAGAGAAACACATTGAAGCTGAAACTTGAGAGGAAAGGAGTCACTCATGTGCAGTTAGAAAAAGAACATTCCAGTCAGAGGAATGTTCAATGCAAAGTTGTTGAAATTATGTTATTTTTGAAGTAGCGGGAGGTATCAACACCGATGAAACACTTAGTTCTAAGATTGCAACAATTTCCCAAATGAATCAAGAGAAAAATTTTAAGAAGGGCTCAAGACAGCAAATAGGCTCTTGTAAACTTATCTTTCTAGAGTACCTAGCTCCCCATGTTCTTTTTGAACACAAAGTTAAGTTATTCCAAGCTTGTGAGTTTGATGGCACAGTAGTCTGTGGCTCTCCCTGACAGCGTTCTGACCCATTCCTTGAAATACCAGTAAGGCCCTCCCAAGAAGATCAATTCCTTGAAATACCAGTAAGGCCCTCCCAAGAAGATCAATTGATGGATTGTGCTGTCCAGGCGGTCTTAACTGGGATGGCCAAATCTGATGACTCAGCAGTCAACTGTCAACAATCCCTACTCACTGATGAAGTCAAACACCACCTCTTAAGGTCTTAAAACATTTCTTGCTCTTCCTCATCATATTGATTGACCTTGTATATGATTCAGAACCAACTTTCGAGGACTCATTGAAAGGGTGCGTTTGGTAAGGAAAGAGCTACCTAGAATTTTAAGTATAGGGCTTCATTTTGCTGTTAGGGAAGACTTTTATTTTCAACATTTCATTTCATTTTTTTTTCTTCCATCACCAAGAAAACTTCCTTATGTAAGTTCCCTGTGGATATAGGGACAAATATCCAACCAAGGGGTTGCTGCAAGAAATAACCAGCTCCTGCTCAAGAGGTTACAGACAGCACCTATCTGAACAGAAAAGGCATGAACACTCTTCATGTCTCTTTCTTCCCTGTTAGCCCAGGTTTGTGCAGCCAGGAACCCCAGCTCCACCCCTTCAAGTCATCATGTCTTCTTCCTCCACATTGCCCAGTCCTGCTCTACAAGTCTGCCTAGTTAACTGACAGTCTCTTGTTCTTTTCATTATATTTCCAATGCTCTCTTCAATTTTTAAAGGATAACTTATAATCTGGATCTAATAACTGCAAACTTTCAGCCCTTGAAGCGCTAATGTATAAGTGGTTGTTTTTAACAACTCTCATTCGTGGTGCCTTGTTTGATTTTTAGTGATTCTGGAACGCAAATTTCTCTTCCATGTTAATGTTGAAATTCTTTTGAAGCTTGGGTTTAATATGCTTTCCTTTAAAGAGGATTGGTGTTTGCTTCTGCCTGCTACCTGGCAACTCACCACCCAGATTACCTTTAAATGAAATGGTAGGTTAACTTTAGGTCATGCTAGAATAGCTTCTAACCTCAAAACTGAGCGATCACAAGACTGTAGTTAGAAATTCTTGGTAGCCCAGGTCTTTTTTACTGTTCTTTAAAGGTCAAGATAACATGCATTCCCACTGTTTCTTTCTGTAGAGAAGCTTAATTTTCTTGGATGGTACAGTATCAACATCTGAGAATCCAGGCTTTATACTGAGGTCCCTAATCTGTCTGGTCATCCAGCTGGGTCACAGACTTTGCCTCCTGTTCTTTATACATGCGTCCCATTTAAAACTTATGTGTAAGCCGGGAGTAATTTGCAAAACCTTATCTAGTTTATTGCTTTCATGTTATTTCTTGCCTCTGAGAAACACCTTTCATTCCTATAAGTTCATTCATGCATTGAAAGAATTTTTTTTTAAATTCCACCAGGCATGCAGGTATTGGAAGGAAAAATAAAGAGGCAAAACAAAGAAGGAGGAAAGAGAACAAAGAGAGAGGAGTTAGAGAGAGGTATTGATTACTCAATACTGCTTTTCTCCTAAAGAAAAGAAAGTAGTGAAATCTTAGAATTGTTATGACATTCTTGCTCAGAGATAATTCACAATATAACTAAGACTAGAAGCCTTGTTTTAAAGACAAAACTATTCTACCACTATCTCCCTACTCAAGAGATTGCCAGCCAGTGGTTCTCACCTTGGTTGATATGTGGATCCAAATCAACTTTTTGGAAATACCAATAGAAGGAAATATCCTAAACATATCCCTTCAGTCTACCAACGTATTTGTCAAGCTTTCAAAGTCCATGCTCTGGGAGATCATTCTGAACCCTTCCAAGCACGTCTAGGTTCACAAAAATACAAATAACATTTTCTAACCTCTAACTGCTAACCCAAATTCTAATCCTAAGGTCTATAACTAAGAGAATCACATATTGGAGCTTTAGAAGACAGCCATATTAATACAAGTGTCAGTAACTTTTCCCATATTTTCATTGTTATAATTTCAGTCTATCTCCCAGAAGCCTATCTATTTAGAACTGCAAATATTCACATGTTCAGAGAGAAATCCTGGCTTTTCTCTCTCCAAAGCCTCAAGGGCCAGGAAAATGAAGGCACCTCATCTACCCTCTCGGTCAGCTGTACCACATCTCTGAACAGCTCAAGGACCTGGCTTTCTTATTTAACCTTCAGATTCCCAGGACGGCCAGACTGTCGTGTTTCCTCAAGGTCTCTAAAGATCAGCTCATTTCATAAGGACCATTGTTCATTTACTTCCTGGCCTTGGCAACCTTCGACCTTCACAGTATTCCCCCAGGCAAGGCTGCACAGTCACAAGCATCTCTGGCCACTCAGGGACCAGTCAAGGAGTACTAGCCCTAGTCCTCAACAACCTTTTCCTTCATCTGTCTATACTCCTGTCCAATGACGCTTTTTATTAGAGGTTAGAACTAGGAAATAAGAATATTGGGGAGAACAAGCATACAAGTAGTTCTTTCTGTTGACACTGAGCTTTCTAGTAGCCCTAGTCTCATTTAATCTCCAAATATTCCCATACAGTGAATTCTGTCACAACTGAAAAAGTTGTGACTCAGAGTTTCTCTCAACCTTGCCTAAAGTCCTATCACATATAAGTGACAAAACTGGGATTTGAACCTGGGTGACGATGACTACAAAGCACGAGCTTGTAAACTATGCTAAGCGCTCCGCAGAAGTGAGCCGGGGAGGGTGCTATGTAGGCAGGGCCTTTGCTGGTCAGGGAGATGGTCTGTGAGACTGCACTAATAACTGATCATGATGAGGTAAAGCAAACAAATCCAGATAGGCCCAGCTGTCCTGGAAGTCTGTGAATAAGTCCTTTAATTGTATGTCAAGCGTTGACAAGAAATAGGAAACAAATACAACATGCAGCAATTTTCAAAGGACCGATGCATCCCACCAATATAATCATCCTCACTTTGGGTCCTCTACGAGCAAGGAGACCTGCCATGTTTCCATAGGGACTGAATGTTTCCCCACCTGTGCTCGACATCTAAGTGGATGCTGTGTCCAGATCGCCCTAATGCCAACAAACCACCTGCCAGTCTGGATCTCCACCTGAACACTCCTGTGCTCTGTGGGAAACTTGATCCTGGCACATTATCTTTTATAGTCTCACCCTCAGTATTCCTCCAGGAAATATGTCCTGCCAGCATGACTGGACATTTTCCCACCGCTTGTACATCAACAGTGTCACCCAGATGCCCCACCACAACTGTCCCTTGGCTTATGGAGATTCCATGACAGCAAACTCAGTTGAAGACCATTAGAAAATTACTGTAATAAGTAAAAGGAGGGTAAGGAAAAAAATCAATTTTTACATGACCCTGTACTAGGCCTGGGGAACCTTTATGAATTATACTGAAAACTGTCTGAAAGTGCAGGCGAATGGGATTGAAAATGCCACGATTCGAGGACAGAAATCTAATGCATTTTCCAAAGGTCTTCCTGTCCTAACCATATGTCTTTGGAATAATATATTCAAAGGACAATTTTAAACCTCAGAGAAAGGGCTGGTAACCAATTACACATTTTCAGTATCTAAGCAAGAAATAATAACTAAAAGGAAATTTAAAAACTGCCTCTTTGTGGAGAAAATGTTTTATATAAGAAACATAATTGGGCAGATGAATTTGAAGACCAAAGTGAACAGACATGAGGGTACTGAACATATTGGATGGCAGAGAGTAGAATGGCAGAAAAGGAAACTTGCGAATAAGGAAAAACCAAGAAAAGCCTTCACAAGACAGGCACCATATTTGGCACCTTAGGAATCTTTTCTTTGAATGAAGCTACCAAGCCCAGTAAGAACATTTTAGGTTTCTCACTAAAGGGAAGGGCCATTATGAGGAGGCACGGGCAACCTAAATCACAGATAGCCCATCGGCAGTATTAAACATGACTTCCTATCCTCTTTGAAGTCAAACCATTTAACTGAGAAACTTGTAATTAACTAAACTGAGTCTTAGGATTTTCACCCCCTTTTGTATATAGTAACAGGATGGTGAAAAATGAGAAAGTCTAGCTAAGACTGGAAACAAATTTTATGTTGAACCAATCATCCGTTTTATTCTCAAGTGATAACAACAACTCAGTGTTTCTCCTACCTTCCCATCTGGAAGAAATTTGCAGTTCAGTAATTTCCAAACAAAGTCATCTTTCTGATGACATTTGCTCCAGAAGTTTCCATGGCCTACTGGGATCCTAGATCAAATGCAACTGTTAAACTCGTTCACTAGTTTTCTGGGTACCTCTTGTCAGAGTTATGTACAATCAACTAAGAGAAATCCTGATACACGAAAATCAAATTTATACAGATGGTACATTAAATACAGAAAACGTACACATATGATAATTTTTAAATAGAATTTTCAGAGGCATTTAAAATTTCTTCATGTACAAAATTTCAGTGAGCCAAATTTTAGGGATCCCTTTAAAGCATATAAACTGTAAAGTTGTGTCCTCACTGCTTTCTCACTTTCTTCCTCAATCATGCTTTGGATCAAAATCAGTACTCTAAACTGCCAGAATGAAAGTTTTCTCTACTTATCTTCTTCAAACACTCTTCTCTAAAAATACTCTCAAAATGAATTGTGTCTAAATTTTTGCATATTTACATAATGAAATGCTATGCAGCCAGTAGACATAAAGTTAGAGGACATTTATTGATATGGTAGTAGTCATAATATGTTAAGAAAATAGATTACAAAACACCATTTACAATGCGCCCATTTTTAAAAATCAAGGCATAATGTGTGCATGTATAAATATGTCACTCAAATAAGTTTAAAAACAGTGGAAACATATACACAAAATAATTAACAATGATTACTTAGGGGCTGAGATTAAGAATAAGTTTTATTCTGTTTTTTTCCTTTACAGCAAACATGTATTTATTTTGCACTATTCAAATAAAACAATGGTTTAAAAGCCCAATATTTTCAGAGCTGCCATGTCCCTGAATATTACTTCCACATTCCTCATGCACTGTGCCGTGCTATACTGGAGCTTTGGAATGGTACTTGGTCCCAGAAGTGAACTGAAAATGTCTTTTTAGGCCTCAGCTAGTCACAAATATGTTTTATCAGGACCCCCCTTTCCATTAAATTCCACTCTACAGCACAGGGAGTGACAATGAACTTTCAGGCACTTTTAATATGTGTATATGTTTCCACATCCATTTGCTGTCACATGCTTTTAGAAGTCTACAAATTATTAACTTCATGGAATCACGGAGGTGCTTCAAGGGGATTCAACTATTTTGTAAAAATACATTATTTTAATTATTTATAGAAATACAATTAAAAAATAATCTGCCACACTTAACATAGCCGAGACCGGCAAGTTATTATTACCTTAGGCCACCTGTTTCTCGCCCATCATTTTGCACACAGTTAGATTTTAACTATATGACTGTTTGAGAAAATTGTAGTTCTGCATTAGTCTTTTAAAAAATATAGCATGGCACAAAGTAGCTTTGGGAATAAAAATATGCCGAGTTGTATGACACCGCAACACACAAGGTCCAGCTATCTCTCTTCATCACATATTGTCACCAAGGCCAAAAAAGTGAATTTTACACAAAGAAGTAATGACTTAACACACCAGCTTATTGTTCTGCATTTAGTTTTAGTACTTTGGGAGAACATTATATTTTCTAGGCTTTTATATCCATAAGAATGTAAACCATAGTTGGATTTTTTGGTGATACAAACTTGAATCAAAATGTTTCCACTCAATTCTCCTTTCAAATGCAATCAATCTAGCTGAGTATCCAGGCATTGTGAAGTGAGCTTTTTACAAATTGATATTATGTCTGACCAAGTCAGGATTTTCTGCACAACAAAACCACATGTAGGTATCAACTTCAGACATACTAGTGTGACAGATACAATCACAACTGTCATTCACACTGTTCAATGTCCATTCTGTGGTCATAAAACAGATGCACGCTTCTCACTGGTTATTTTATATACAAATTTTATGTAAAACAGAGTCAGAATTCAAGTACTTTGCTTCTGCTGCCACCACTTGGCCCAAGTCACTATCCTCTCATGAATTATTAAAGGACCTCCTTATCTGCCCTTCAGCTTTTGTACCCTTTTATCACTGGGGCCTGTTCTCAATACCTATGGCGTGGTATTTTCTCCCAGTACTCTTCAATGCTTTCCCAGATTCCTCATCCTGGTGCACAATACCTTGCCCACAAGACCTGTCAACTTGCAGACCCCATCTCTGCTATCTACCCCCTCCCTTGCCCGCAATGACCACATAATAAACCTTCATGTTTCCTTAAGCAGCTGGCACCTCTCATACCAAGGAGCTGACCTTACTGCTACAGAGCCCCCTGCCACCTCAACTCCAAATGGTCTTTGAACAAATGTCACCTTCTCAATGAACACTTTCCAGGTCACCCTTCCTTACAGTTGCATACCATGTTTCCTGTTTTATATTTCCACATTTCACTTCACCATCTAAAGTAATTCTTGCTCCAATTATTTTTTTATTGTCTATTCCCCCCGACTGGAGTGTAAGCACTTTAAAAGGAGAGAATTTTGTCTATTTTGTTCCCTTACGTATTCCAAGGATTCTAGAACAGTATCTGGTACAATATACATTTTCTGTATGAAAACGATATTCTACATTTGCATCCACCATACCATTTTTTTTTATCAATAAAATGCCATGCTTCTTTCCTATCATGGGTAATTTTTCAGATTCTTTTTTCTGAGAAAACATTTTTACCACCACCATGGGGAAAAGAAAAACCAACCTAAGAGTGTAAGTTCCAACAAAAAGTTAATATCTTCATTATGATTTGGAACCGTTTATAGAACACAGAATAATGCTCCAATAGTCACGCTGGTGGCACTAATCCAAAGAACCATCAGGCACCCTCTTGAAGAAGAGTCTCTCTCTCTGACCATTAGTTGCCACCCATATACAATAATGATGTTCTTTATAAGGGAAATTATTTTTTGAAATCATCTCCCTTTGCTTTACCTTCTAAGCTTGATAAAACAAATTACAGCCACCCACAGCTTTCCTGAAACAATTCCAACCATCTTTTCTAACCACTGCCATGTTCCACAACTCTAACTACTTCCAATTGTGCTAACCTAGCTTTTTTACTCATACCCCAGTTTCCTTCAAGGACATAATTTGTGTTATAGCTTCAAACAACACCTACAGATTTTTTCATTTGAATATAACTTGTGTAAAATCTAACACACACTGATATTCTACCAAGCACAGTGGAACCCATGTGGTGATACCGAGGCCCAGGCTCCACACAGACCACTTTTTCCTAGTCATTCAGTGCACAGATAGTTTCCCCAATCTCCATCTCTCTCCACTCCATACCAGTAGGTCTATGAATGGTTTTAGACCACCTCTGTCTACATGTGAGCATTTATTTTTATCAGGGGCTGATTAGAAGATTTTTAGAATCCAATCTGTTATACCATTTTATAAATATTTCACTACTAATTTCATGACATAATCTAAAGTTAATGCCTACTGTATTAAGATGAAAGTATGCAGAGTGATAATTTGATAATGTCTTTATTCCTACAGCTTACAAAATTTAAAAAGAAATATCATACCTGCCTATGCCCATTTATTGGTTGCTGTTAATGACAACATACTTTTCAATAGGGAATAGATGTGTATGTGACTGTTAAACTAATATGTGCTATATCAAAATAAATGTAAATTGATATCGTAGCATCAGAAATTAGTACACTGGGCACCATCCAGTAGACACCAGTGCACACAGACCAGGGATTACAGATCTGATCTAGCTGCATCCAGTTCTACCTTGAAGCCACCAAAGAAGTGTGCAGTGCAAGTCAGACTTATAGTTTATATAAAAAAGTCAATAGGAGGTGCTTTATTTCAGTCTCAACCTCTCTTATGGTTGAAAATGACTATCATTTGTACACTTCGAGCACTATACCCATCTATGTAGTACCTGTAACTATGTCAAAGAAACTAAGTGTTCAGTAAAAATTTTTAAAAATTCCTGCATCACAAGGTTGCAAACAGAAAAACAAGCACCTGGAGCAAATAAAATACAAAATCACATCAGCTATATCAATTTGTATGAGTTTGCACTGAAAGAAAAAACTTCTGCTAGACAGGAGTCTAGATACCAAACTGAAAATTACATGTCACATCTCGATCAACTCTTCTTTAATCACATTCTGTGATTTCCAGAAACAGAAACTTTTTTTCTGACTTATTTATATATAATCTCAAGCATTGGTGTGATCACTGTAGCTTCTACCTCCTTCTCTGGCAATAAGTCTTAATTGATAAACTACCATCATGCCTTAAAATGAACCAAATTCCACAAGTAATTAGCCTGTTGCTATTCTGTCATAAGCAACAGACCATCTCAGATTTTATAAGCACTCATTTTTGTTAGATCTTTACTCAAAATATTCACCCTGAATGGAGACAACTGCTATCAACATTACTAGCTTTACCCTATGATGCACCCAGAGCTTCAAAATCCCAGAAGGTGTCGAGCATCCAGAGTCCTAGAGGGACGTCCTCATAAGCAGCGGGGCACTGCATGCATGAGGGATCCACACCTTAATTTCTGTGTGCTGAAAATGGGCAAGTCTTCCAAAGTCAAAGAAGCTAGAGGGTTATGGAAAGAAACAGATTTGTTTTTTTAATCTGTAGGGTATTTTTGTTTTGTTTTCTAAATCACAGTTCTCTGGGGAGTCTGGCAGAAGCATCACTGTTTGTGCCGATGCCCACTCTTGGCTGGACCTGTTGTAGGCTACAGGGCCATTAGGGATGGAACTGGTAAAGAGAATCTTGATGAAGGGAGGGGAAAGGGTTATTATTATCATTATTACCATGATTATTATTACTTTATCCCAGCAATGCCTCCAGGAATTCTCATAACAGGGTTTTCAAAAGCTGTGAGAATATTTTCACTGCCCCTGTTATCCACCCAACCACTCCATAGGGCCTCCCTTTAACAAATCATGTCCAGTCATTACTTTACCTACATTTACCCACTTTATGCCCAAATTTCTCATATCTGGGAGTCCAGGACAAGAATAACTTCATATTATTCATGGTTATAAGCACCAAGCACTAACAACATCGCCTCAGTGGAATCAAAGTAACAAATCAATACAAATATAATTCAGTCCTTTCAAAGCAAAGAATATGGATTTCATCTCCTTCTTTAGTCTTCAGGTATATAAGAACTGTCACTTTTTATAACTGTGGGAGAGTACAGCTATTATCTGTGCTATGATACATCTAGCTACACTAATACTCATTTGAAGACTTGGAGATTCATTCTCATAAGAATTTCTAATTGCACAATGAATCGATAATGTTCTGCCAAGATTTACTGCAGCTAGAATGTTTTCATCACAACCAACTCTGTACAAACATTTTAAAACCTATTACAGTTATTAATGCTTCCACAGGATGAGATTCACATCTATAGCTATCCTTGGCTTTGAAAGGCCTGTTTGTAAAAGAAGACTTTAGTATATCCTCAGTTATTTCCATCAATCATCTACTTTTTCCAATTGAAATATTTCCTAAATCAGAGACTAGCCATTAAAACAACCGATAAATCACTCAAGTAAAAAGCCGAAGTTGAACTAACAAGATTTTACCCCTCACCAATCTCTTCCAAACCAAAACTGCATTCTGAGGTAAAATGAGAACACAAACTCTCCCAAAGCAGTGCTCTGCTTTCACCAAACTCATTCTCTTGGGGGATAAACCCACCGCCTTTCCATGCTAGGCACACTTTCCTAAATGCCACAAAATCACAAACCAGAATCCACAAAGACACAAGCACTAGAACCCACGACTCACGTTATTCATGTACTCGCTAAGCAGGTCCTGGAGCGCCTGGCGAACAGCATTGCACTCAGCCACGATCCTCTCCCGCCTGTCATCCCGTGTGCAGGAGGAGTCAGCCATGAGCGCGGCCCCGCTGATGATGCTCTCCAATCTCTCTTCCAGGGATGGCCGGAACCTGGCCTCGCTGAATGTCATAGGGTCCAGGATAATCTTATTCTGAAAGTAGTACAACAAGAAAAAAACTTAGTAGAGAGATGACTGCCTCTTTAAAATAGCCTGTGTCCTAAACCAGAAATATCTGAGGCCAGGACAAGACTCTCTGTGAAATAGAAAATGGTTAGTAGACAAATCCTGAAGTGACCTTGACAAAGTAGCAACTTTCTGCAAGAATGTTTGTCCTAAATCTAATCTTTAGGGAGAAAAACAACACTACATGTTGGAAGAATGTGTTCTTGGCAAAGGCTATCTCAACCGAAGGGGGGTTCAAGTGAGATTGTGACACTAGTTTGACATCTAAAAAAAAATCAGTAGCCTTCAAGGAAAGCACATTTGCATGTGGCACTGTGGGGGATTATGGATTTTCAGAGCCCCAAAGCTAAAGATGATATGTAATCAACAATATAAGGGTGCATCAGTGGTGACAAGTGTACTGGTCCTCCATATAAGGAGGACATATAAGGAGGACACATATGGAGGACAACAGGTCCTCCATACAAGAAGGGCCTGACCCGCGGCCAGGGGCCTTTGAAACCTGGGCAAACAGACCCAACAGGCATATTCAGTACAGGTTACTTTCCACAAGGCATAAATATATTATGTATCAAAACTACTGTTCTGGTAAAGAAATCACAGCAGGTGTGTGTGTCTATGGCCACAACTTGTGTGTGTTGTGTGTATTGTGTGTGTGTGTGTGTGTGCGTGCGCATGTGTGCAAATGATTTTGATTTGCTAAAAATTATCTTAACTGTCACCTCATGGGATAGCAGAGTTGGGAGCAGCACGGGAAGGAAGAAAGACAATCCCAAGTCCATGTAGAGAGAGACCTTAAAGAGTTCACGCCTCAGAAGTGAAACCCGGTTCCAAGAGCAGTCTCACATTTATTGGCGCTCAGGTTCAGGGAAGATGGGTAAGCACATGGAGGAACGGACATGGTGGGGATGTGTATTGAGTATGCATAAATATGTAGCACAAGCTAGCAGCAAGTGAATAAGGGTTGTTGCCTGGGCAGCTCCATTGTTCCCACTGAGCAAAGCATCCCCTCTCTAGTTCCTGTTCTCACTTAACTTTGTGTCAAGGTGGTCTAGCTGGTTATGCTAATCTGGCCATAATGCCTGCCTGCTATTTTCAGCAGATACTGGTTCCCTAGCATGTTCCTCACACCAAAACTTTTGTCCTGGTGAGAGGTCCCCTGCCTGACTCTACGTTTTTGCTTAACCAGCACAAACTCTGGGTGCCACGACAATATTGAAAGGGACTGAGACCAGGAGAACTTGGGGAACGGGAAAGGCTGAGACACGGGACAGTGATTTTAAACAATATAGGAACACAGGGAACAAAACAGCTTCCAGGAAAATAGAGGTGTTTTATTGAAATGATG
Source organism: Scalopus aquaticus (assembly GCA_004024925.1). NCBI lineage: Eukaryota > Metazoa > Chordata > Mammalia > Eulipotyphla > Talpidae > Scalopus > Scalopus aquaticus. The sequence continues at coordinate 43,392 of PVIJ01004733.1, read as the reverse complement.
CTGAGCTGGCCACGACCTAGAGTAAGATCTGGTTACAGGATATTTAGGGTACAGAAAAACTGTCAACACGAAACTTCCCGACCACCTAGTGCCTAATCAATTATCTGACACATTCGACAACAGGAAGTTGGACAGTATATAGTCATAGATAGGACTGGAGTAAAATGGGCATCCCTTTGGACCCCCTCCTGCTGCCAGAAGTTTCCTTTTACTTCAATAAGTCCACACTTGCTCTCACGTCTGGTGTGGCAGCTGTTATTCTTCAACCGGAGTACACACCCGGACCCACAAGGATCCACTCTCCTAACAATACCCTGAGAACAAGATGGCCTGGGGAATCCACACCTAATAATCGTACTCAAATGTTCTCAAGGAGCCTAAATAAGGAGGAAATAGAGACGTCCCCCTAAGAGGAAGCTGTCACAGACAATTTACGATTAGTTTTGTTCCCGGCTAATCTGAAGAGCCTGGAAACAAGTAAGTGGAGCTCTCCAGAGGTGGAGAAAAATACACATTCACAATTCTAGAGACATCTCAGTCTGTATGAGGGCTGGGTGGCTGTCAGAGGAGTCTGAACACATGGGAGTAATGGAATACTGGCGAAGTAAACAGAGTAAGAATTAAAAACCAAAGACAAGCCAGTTAATATCAATTTCCAAGGGCATGCACAGGGGAGAATAAAAAAGGGATATAGACTAAAGAGTCAAAGGAAGAAGAGCAGAACCTGGAGAATATTATTGCCAGCAAGTAAAGGGTATAGAGAGATTGATGACATGCATGATAAATGGCAGAAAATAGAGAAGAGCTGAATTTTCCCACTGTTTGGTTTCTATTGCTGACCCCTCTTTTGCTCAAAATAAAGATCATTCCGATCATAAAGGTTAACTGAAATGGAATGACCTGCTGAGGCCATGCTGTGCTCACTTCACTGCAGGTGCATATGCAGGGGCCCAAGGACCAGCGTGGTGGTGATGGAAGCAATGGTGGCCCAGCTTCTGTGTGGGGGTGCCATTCCATTACTGTCTCACTTGACATTCATCGTTCCTTAAAAATTTGTCACATTAAAAATATATATAATGTGCATACACGCTATTAGAAAACACAATTTACCACAGGTACACATAAGAAAAGCAAATGGCAGTAGTAGTTATACCATTGCCAATTTGCCATTTGCTCAGTACCTACTATGTGCCCATTAAATTACTTAGTGCTCAAAAAGAAATGGGAGAACATAAAAGACATGTGATGTGTTTTTCCAAACAGAACATAAAACAACTGCTTAGCTACTATAAGATATCTGAATACATGCTCTGGGAATTTGCTCTAATGCTAACACTGCTCCAAAGCATCCTAAAGTATTTGCTGCAGGCTGTGCTCAGAGTGTGCATGGTTTGTCCAATTCCTGTCCAAACACTAATCTCTAGAGCAGAAAGATCCTTTCAACACAAGGACTACAAAGTCCTAAGAAGTGTAAGCAGGTAGTGAATCAGAGAGAGAAAAGCTACATACAGACTAGGTCTGTAGGTCACTGGAATCTTGCATTTCCTAAGAAATCACTCATTGGTAAAAGCTTCCTCTTCACTTTAGAGGTCAAATGCATTAGGCAGGGCTAAAAGGAGATAGCTGCTCTGTTCTGTACATTTTGGCATAAAGGCCATTTCATTTTGCACTCTTATATTTTAGGAAGATGATTTTTATTTAGCTCAGAACAATGCTACTCAGAATGTCTCCTAGAGCCTAGTCTTGGTTATAACCCTCTGGTATCAAAATACTGTACATTGGAGAGCTTTGCAGGGTCAATCATTACAGGTAAGATTCCCAAAGGAAAGCTGAGAGGTACGTGCCTCTGTACTGGGACTGCTTCTGTGATGACTCTTTCCAGTGGGACCCATTAGACTTCTGTCTTCTGGCACTCTCTCTTACTACGTTTTCATTTATGGTATTATGCGTATGTATATGTAGCTATATAGAAATATACAAATGTATTTGTTTACATGTTTGTATATGTATATGTATGTGTATATATATATTTCCATGTAACATGTATTAACTATTAATATTCTAATTAATAAACCCCTAATAAATAAATAATAGATTATTTTCCTTTATAAAGATTACTGACTTTCAAAGAACTACTTTATACAAAACCCATATTAGCGTAAAACATAATAGAAATTATTTCTTCTGGGTCTCCCTGGTGATGCAATGGGTTAAGTGCAGCTCTATGGAGCTGTCGGCAGCTGTGGCATGAGTTCGATGCCCAGCCGGGGAGCTTCCCACATGGCCCAGCAGACCTCTCCTGACTCACCCGCTGCTCCCCTCAGCAGTGTATTTCAGTCAATCTGCCTGTTTCATTCCCCACTCTTTCTCTGGTGAACCTTCTCACCGCCCCACACCTCTGGCCCGCACCCAGACTTGTATGCATAAATAAATAAATCTTTTTAAAAAAGAAAATTATTTCTTCTGCTTTGAGTTTTCAGGAGATTCTTCGGATCATATATGGACTCTAGGATAGACATTAAATTTATTTTGGGATGGAAAATATAAAAAAGTGTCAATTTGATAGAAGGATACTGAGCAAAATTTGAATTCTCCAGTAAGGACAATTGTAAAACAGTTTCTCTGCAGAACAGAGGGAAATGTGCTACTGTCATTACAACATTATTTTCCAAATTATTTTCCATGCAACACTGAGCTTAGAAATGTAATGTTTTAATGGAAACAAAAAAAAGGAAAATGATGTTTCCCTGGCCAAATATGTTTTGGAAATACTGCATGGGTCAGAGCAAATTATCACATGAAATGCCTTGGGAGTTTTACATTAAAGAGGTCACGTTACTGCGGCATTTCTCAAACCCATTTAAAGCATAGAGAAGGACCACTTCACAATGCATGCATTATATATGGGAACCTAAGGAACACACTTTGGGAAATACCACACTGAGAATTAGCAGTGTCAGCCAAATGAGCTCCCTACCTGCCATGGCCTGGGGTTGTCATGAAAGTAAATGCACTGAAACATTGAGCTTGAAAAACTCTGCACAAAAGTTACCCTATTCATCACATTTCTAATGGAATTATTCATTATTTATAGATCATAGGGGAAAAGCTTTTTTTAAAAAAAAATCTCCCTGGAAAAGAAACAATAAATTTGCAATATTACAATCTATATCTGTGGCAGAGATGTGGACTTTTGCAATGATGGATGAGGAGGGCTGCCTAGCAGGAGAAGGCACTTGGGAGAGAAAAGGCATACAGGCAAAGGGCAATGCACAAGTGCTCATGTGTGTCTGTGTGTGTCAAAAGAGAGGTATGGACTGACTGTCTGTGTTTATTAAGAGTGGTTGGTTTGGACTGCAAGGAATGGGTAGGGGTGTGAGGGTGTGAGGGTGTGAGGGTGTGTGTGTGTGTGTGTGTGTGTGTGTGTGTGTGTGTGTGTGTGTGTGTGTGTGTGTGTTTCAGAGAACTGGCCCCTTCATCTCAAACAGGTCTGAGGAAATGAGAAAATAATTTAAAAAAAAATAGAGCCAAATCAAAGTGGAGTCTCAAAGGCTGCGTACAAATACTAAGGAATTGGGAAAAATTCCTGAAACTAAATCCTGAGCGAGAAACACAAAGACTATAGAAGCCAAAGTGAGAGAAGAGTATTTGTTTCTGTACTATTGGAGAGTGACTTGAAAAAAAAAATAAATACTTGGACAGAGTCTCTTTGCTAGCATGCTTCAGGGTCATTTCAGATATGGAAACTGTCTAAATACATCTCATTTCCCTGCATTAGCTCAGTCTGTCCTCAACTCTCTGTGAGGCTGCCCTCTACTGGACAGAAGGATTGCAACATCAGCAGTGTCCAGGATCAAAACTCAACTCCCTGGTAAGAGAGGAAATTCATACAATGGGCAACATGCCATACCAGACAAAGAGTAAGGCCAAGCCTTCCTATCTTTCCCTTTATGACAAGGTATGCTTCTTTGAGAGGATTTTATGCTACTTCCAACAGTACTAACTTGTTTTAGTCCACTGATAATTCACATTTTAAATGAGTCTTTTGTTTGTTTTTAAAACTCATTTAATCTTTCTATCATCCTGATATATTCATTCCTTTCCATCTTATATTGTGATTTTCCTTCATTTTTAAATGTAAGTCTGCATCTCTTTTTTAAAAAAAGACTTTAATTTATCTTGTCTATTTTCATTCTGCTTATTGCATAATGTTTTGTATTGTGACTTATTTATTTTCTATTAACATCTTCAATTTAAAAAATATTGTTTCCATTCCTACAGTTTATGGAGTGGCACTCAGGAAGCACAGCCATAAAGATTGTAGTCGCAATAATTCACCCCAAATGGAAGGAAGCAAAGATACTATTCTGTCACATCAAGTCCAAGCTGCAATGGTCTCTCTAGTCCTACATAATTGATCTCTCATTTTTTCCAATGTTGAACTCTACAAAAATTTTAACTTGAAATAATTCAGGGAACTTAGAGTTCAAAACTACTTCCCATAATAATGCATTTACCGTACTCATGGCAATACAATTGTCAGAAGAGCACTGCTTCTAAAGAGCACCTATCATTTATTCTCTCCACAGAGCTTTACGATCTACAATTTCAGTACAATCACAGAAGTTAAGCTCAATTCAGGCTCTGATACAATAGGAGGCAGCAGAGAGGACTCTGTCAAAGCAAAAAACTGAATGCATGACAAATGGTTTGATAGATCCACACAATTTTGTGTTCTTGATACTACTGTCTCCCTCTTATTGAAGAGGAAAATGATGCCAGAGATGTTTCCCATGGTCATTCAACTAGGAAACAAAGACACCATATCTGAATACAGTCCTTTTGACTTAAGCCCAAAGTCCCTTCCACTGCATCAGATCACCCTCATTAAGTTGAAATAAACTATGAAATACTCTTATACCAAATATAATGGTATAGGTATTATCTTTCATATTGTCTTATGTCACCTGGGTCACCCTGTTCTTGGAATTATTGAGACTAAATTTTGTCATTCATTCAACAAATGGGTGCAAGTTACAGTGGCTGTCATTCGTACATACAAGGTGCCTTCATACATACAAGGATTATCTAATTGGAATACCAATTATACAGCAACAAAAGAACTAAAAAAAAAAAAAAAACACCAAAGGAAAACACAGGCGAAACATACCTAAATGTCAACTGGATATATAGAGAGCAAGAAATGTGCTCAGAAAGATAATTGCCCAGGACCTTGGACAGAGCCAAGGGTTCCACACAAATTGAGATAAACACCCTATACTGAGTCCACACACAGACTAAAGAATCCTTTATTTCAAGAATGTTATTTTGTAATTGTAAATAGAATCAAAAATATGTATGACAAATTATAATTTGGAAATTATACCAAGGAGGCTAAGAAAGGGCTGTATGATGACAATTTAGAGAGTTGAGAGGAGGAAAGTAGTGAAATCTTTCTGGAAGAGATTATTCCTCAGCTGGGATTTACCGAGTGAAAAGCAGTTCGTGAAGAAGAGTAAGGGGAGGAGAATATAATGAAGAACAAACCGGAAAAGGAAGTGAGAACAAACTGCATGGAGGTTAACAGACATCACAGTACATGAAAAGCACTAGAAGTGGTTTATAAAGTTGAAATGCGAAGTGTCATGTCACCGGCAAGGAGCCATGGAGGGGCCTCAAGCAGCTGTCCTTAAGAGAAACCACTGCAAGAGCAAAGCTAACTGAAATTCCTATTGGCGGCACCTGTAGACCACTGCAGTTTTACAAGAACCACACTTGACCCCAGGCAGTCACTAAGCACAGTCAGGCCATTCCTGCCCAACAAAGACTTTTCCAGTAGACAACCTAAGCTCCTGCTCTGAACTGTCCACTGGCCAGATTGAGACTTTCTCAGAACTATGCTGATGCTCCTCCTATACAGCCCTTTTTCTTTTTTGCTCTCCTTTCACAGGTAATTGACCTGCATTGCCTCTTTCTGCTAGTTCTCTTCTATTTTCTTCTTCACTGACAATTCCTCCTTACATATAATATCCCATCTAACTTGACATTGGCTTCTCCAGGACCTGAAGAGGAAAAAATAAAAGGGAAGAGCAGACAAGCAGCCTGAAAGAGACATCTAAACCATGTTAAGAAGCTTTCAATTTGTGAACACCATTTTAGATAAAAGTAAGTCATGAAGAACTTAAAATATAGGAGTGCTATACTTCCGTTTGGATTTAGAAAGTTTTAGAAAGTTGGATTTAGCTAGGGAAGCTAACTTTGGCAATACTAGAAGCAGAAAGCATGAGAAAAATTATCAAGTCTCCTGAGGCCAAAGAAAAAGACGGGAGAATTCAAGATTCTGTTTGTGCAAATGAAGAAAAGAGTGCATTATCAGGAAACATTTAGAATGGAAATCTGCAAAATTTGGAGCTACATAGGCTACAAATATGGGGATAAGGAATTACAGGCAAAACCAAAATTTCTAGCATAGGCAACATCAACAACGGAGACTTCAGCAAGCTACATCCTGGGAATCAGTCTATTTTGTAATTAAACTTTTATTAGAACAAAGTCAGAACCATTCACTTATATTCTTTCTATGGCTATTTTCACATTACTATGGCAGAACTGAAAAGTTAGGACCATGACTATATGACCATTGAAACTTGGGATATTTACTACAGGCCCTTTAAAAAGACATTTGCTGAATGAATAAATGTAATCAATAACAAAAGAAAAGGGCCTCCCCGGTGGCGCAGTGGTTGAGCGCTGCGCTTTGGAGCTGTCGGCAGCGCACGATGCAAGTTCAAAGCCCAGCCGGAGAGAATCCCACATGGCGCGGCAGACCTCTCCTGTCTCACCCGCTGCTCCCCTCAGCAATGAATTTCTGATCTGCCTGTTCTGCTCCCCACTCTGACTCTGGTGAACCCTCTCGCTGCCCCAGGCCTCTGGCCTGTACCCCAGCTTGTATGTATAAATAAATAAATCTTTTTTAAAAATGACATCTATTATTAAAAAATAACAACAAAAAAAGCTGATTTAAGATGTCAGTGATTCATTTAAGTGCAAAAGTCCAGTGGAAAGTTGACTTTAAGTATATGAAAGTCAGGTAGGGTACAGGCCCACTATAAAGATGTAGGACCATCAGAATAAAGGCAGAAGTGGAAGCCAAGAGTATGGGGTGATATCCCATGGTGAACAGAATGAGAAGTGAGCCCAAAGAATGACATGACGTGATCCTCAAGCAAACGAATAAAGAAGCCCACAAACAAGATAGTAAAGAATGATGAGAAATCGAATCAGACCCAGGAGAGTGGATGACCATAATTGATATGGGAAATCAGTATGGAATTCTACAAGGAGGGCAAGACTGAAAATGCCCATTGCACTTGAAATTTAGGAAGCCACTGATGGCAAATTGTGTGCATAAGTGTATATCTCTTGGTGTACTGTACTTATTTATAAGTAACTTAATTCAAACCACATCATTTCCCATGGGAATAGAAGTAAGCTGACTAATGTTGAGACAAAACAGAAATACTTTGAAATTCGTTTAAATTTTTCTAATGGTTCTACAAAATGTATCTAGAAAACATAACTAAATTGTGTTAAAATTAGAAAGATAAAACTACTTTTGATTGTAGATATTATATCTGTTTACATGGAAAAGTGTGAATCAGCCAAAGGCTTAGTATAAATTACTGTAAGAAATCAACTATACATTTTCATGAAGACCTTGTATTAATATGCAGAAGCAATTGCCTTCACATATACAAGGATTATTTAATTGGAATGCCAACTAAATAATAACTCAATAACTATAAATAAACAAACAAACAAAAAACCACAAAAGCAAGACACACAAGAAACGTCTATCTAAATATCAACAGGATAATGCAAGAATGTAGAGATACTTGTCCAGGACCATGGACAGAGCAAAGGGTAGTGCTCAAATTGCGATAAATGCTCTCTTCCTGAGTCCGTGCTCTTAACCTGTGCACTACATTGTTTCCTTAGGTACCTTTCTGAGTGTGGGATGCTGATCACTATGAGGAAATTAATGCAACAGACTTTTCTCCATCGTGGACACAAAAGTAACAGTAGTTCAGGATTCTTTCATTCTTTAGGAAGGTATGAAATACAGTGAACAATCTAAAAATGCTACTTTTTTTCTACTTTTTAACTTCTCACCTCTTTCAAACTGGTGAGCAGGAATTTAACACTTTTTTTTTTTAACAAGGAGGAAAACACAAATACATCTTAGTCTTTCTTTGACTAGAAATTAGCCACCTTAAAGCTGAATTTGTTTTTAATTGTAGTCAAAGCAGTAATTAAACAAGACGATTACTTGAAGATCTGATACAGAAAAGTAAGATGTTTAATTACAGTTACATCAGTACAAAGGCTCCCTCAGTCACTTAACACTAGTGGAACGGGAAGATTAAGGTCCCAAGCTTCTTAAAGCACAGGTGAGGAAGGTGATGCTTTTCTTTTGTAGTAGACAATAAATGTTTATTAAAGACAGATTTTTTTTTTATTATCTTTAGATTTTCTGGTTTTTCAATATTAATCCCTTTGGAGAACTAATTAGTCATCTTAATTATATACAGCATTTTCAAAATTTGAAAAAAAACCAAAGTGCTTTCATAAAGTATAATAGTTTGTTCTCCTCAGTCAAATCTTATAAACATGGAAAAGTCAATATTAGTGGTATGAGAAGACCCTGTAGTTTTGTTTTTGTGACAACTTGAAAGATAAATGTATTCTGGATTTTTACTACCTTCAGAGTTCAAGGTTGCAACTAAGGAAAATAATAAATTGTGCTGTTCTACCTCATAAACACCAGACCCTCACCACCTGCTGTCCAAAATAACTACGTCTAATTAAACAAGCAGAAAAAGAAAAAAAAAGGTCAACATATCCTTATGCAGATGGCAGCATCCATTTTTTTTTTTAAGAAACTGGGTGCTTTTTTTTTTGTTTTTAAAGATTTGTTTATGTATACAAGCTGGGGTACAGACCAGAGATGTGGGGCGGCGAGAGGGTTCACCAGGACAAAGTGGGGAGCAGAACAGGCAGATGGACGGATGCACACTGCTGAGGAGAGCAGTGGGCAAGGCAGGAGAGGTCTGCTGTGCCATGTGGGAATATCCCCAACCGGGTGTCGAACTCGCGTCGCTGCTGCCGACAGCTCCACAGTGCAGTACCTAACTGCTGTGCCACCAGGGAGGCCCTGGCACCATTCATTTTTTAAAGATCTCAAAAAAAAAAAAATCTCAAAAATGGAGGATAACATTAGTCAAATCCATTTATCTAAAAAATTATGTCATTCCAATATGGAATCATTAAAGCAATGAAAAATAGAAAAACAAGATGATGTACTTTTAAGTGAGGGAATATTTCGCTCTTATTATTCCCAGCTTTTTCCAGGAATAGGTAACAGTGTGCACATGCCTTCACTTCTTTCACAAATTTAACATCACCCTACCCTCCTAATCAACTCTTTGTGTAGTTTGCCTTATCTTGGGGTATATCTTGGTAGTTCTTATGGTTCACTAATACCACACTCATTCCTTCCTCTTTGTCCCAAGTATAACAAGAGTCCTTCTGGGTCTTCCTCACTGAAGGATTACAGAGCCATATGCTTGGAGTTAAGGTACCTTAGCCCAGGTGAAAACTGAAGATGATTAAGAAAGCTTCGAGAAAGCCAAACTCTGGCTTTCTATGAGAGCTCAGCTTAGAACTGCCTTTGTATTTTAAAAGTGGTCACAGAAGGTAATGAGAGAGTAGAGAACTAGCTGGCTAGGGAGCTAGCCTACAAGAGCTGGCTTCATGCTGCTTGGCAAGGGCTGGTTGTAAGATAGCAGATTGAGGCTGGGTGCTTGAGGAGGAAGAAAGCTGACAAGCAACGGCTGCTAGCCACTGAGCTTGCAGGCAGAGGCTGGTAACTACAAGAGGCATATAGAACCACATAGTAGCTTGTAGTGGTCCCACACCTCTGGGTGGCAAAGTGGGGCAATGAGGCAAAGGGGAGGGGTAGTGGAAAAGCACCAAAACAGGGAAAGTCCCCATGAGAGATTATAAAAGTAAACCTACCCCCAATAGTAATGAACTCCTTCCTTGGACCCCCTCCTGCTCTCAGTAGTCTCTCTTACAATAACCTTGAGCTCGCTAATCTTTAGTAGAGTGTGTCAGTGATTATTGCTCAATCACTTGAATACAAGAACACACCCCGATGTGCAACAGCAACAGAGTGCAAGCAGAATCAATGATTGTTAAGGAATTTCATTTATTCACTGTAGATTTTTCAAACTACTCAAAGTAGAGTTTCCCATGGAACCTCTCATAAACCAAAATGGCATAAAGAAAAGTAGTAATTACTATTAGATTACATAAAAAATGTTGAGCTTCCCTAGAACCCAAAAATAACCTACTAAATCATACCAAAAAACCCCACAAAATTTAAAATGACACTAACATATGGTAAAGCAGGAATGATGTGAAAAATACACAGCACATATAAAGTAGGTCCTGGGAACTAGCTTGGCAGTGTCCCTCTCATCGCCGGGAGGTCAAGCCATCTCTGTAACAGCTGCTACAAAATAACACTGAACAACATCTTTGCTTTTCACCATTTGTTATAAAAGCAAAAATCTCCTTAGAACTTCTTTAGGTGAGCAAAAGCAGGTATAATGAAGGGATCTTGTAAAGGCTAAGAGAAAGTGGTATATAAAGTATTTTGAAAGGTGGAGGTGACTTATTATACATTTATTATACAATTATACATACCTTTTTATTTTGCTGCAGTGATAAGATCTATATGGAAATGAACAGGTCAGTTCTTGGCAAAACCAATGTATTTAATTGTTCACTCTAGTGTTATTTTGAAAACTCTGTTATCTAATTTAAAATATTTGACTAGTAATTCCTGATGCAGTCCCTCCCAGGGTCCCATTACAATGCCTATTGATGGAGGGCAAAAAAATAAATTTTGAAACAATGAGGATGAAAAACATCTACTAACAACGAGGTATGGTCATAATTCTGGCTCTAAATGTTTTAAATACTTCTTTTAAAGGCTGAAGTTTGAGATAAAAGAATAAATCAAGACCATTTTAATAAATTAGCTGAGGTGTATAAATCAAAAGCATGTTATTTGTTCAGTTTTAAACACTTATTCTCCCTATAGTGCATCAATAATTAACACAAATACATTTCCATCTTTTTTATTTTGTGCCAAGCTCTCCCAGTGAGAATCTCTATCTTTGCATGAAAAGTTTCTCTCATGGACTAATTGGGGTAACATTCTGAATGAAAAATACTAAGGATATCGAGTTTGAGTCATCTCTTTTTTTAATAAGCTATAGAAAAATTCTAACCTCCATTTTAGACTTGCCTTAAATTTTAACTTGCACAGCAATCTTATTGAATTCTTCTCTTATTTTTAACTATTTTCCTGAGAAGAAACTCATTACATCATTTATCTACTTAAGATATTATTTGTAATTAAGCAGTTTAATTGGGAATAAATGACAAAGATAATGACTTGATAATTATACATCACTTTTTATTCTTAGGTAGTTAATGTTTTCTAAAGAGAAATCTATCCAAGCCCACATTAATTTCATTTTTGAAGAGAAACTGATATTTAGGAAGACAATTATTTACCAAAGATAATAAATTAAAAAAAAAAACTGGTAAGGGTATTAGATAATTTCACTCATACGTGGAGTAGAGAAACAAAACAAAGGAACTGACAAAACTAAACCAAAATAAAACCCTAGAAATGTGACTACAGAACCTAGACTACTAGAAATGGAGAGAGATGAAGAGGAGGGAGCCTAGTGATTTAGGGTAAAGGACTATGCGTGCTTTGGTGGTGGGCATGGTATGGTGATCACATGTGAGGAGGTGCGACCCTCTCCCCCTAAATCACATACATGTGTAACTGTGATCTCAATTTTTTAAAAACAAAAAACTGCTGAGAAGTCCAACTCTAAGTGCTTCTACTGGACTATATGATCTAGAAAAAATTACTTTTGTTTCCCCAGTCCTATTACCCATATGTGCCGCTCAGTTGCTATGGGGGATTCCATGAGTAGCCTCAAAGTCTGACAAGGATAAGTTTACAACATCTCACAGTAAAATGAACTGAGCAGTAAGCTTTATCTTATCAGGTCTTTATAAGGACTTAATCAAATCAAGTCTTTAAAGGGTCAAAGAAAACCTGGTTTTAATTCTTTCATTGAAAAAAAAAGGTCATATTGTCTCCTAATTATCCTTGATCTTTCCACATTATTGATCATGTTTTTTTTTTATATTCTGTCTCCATCCAGAGAAAGGAAGCTTGAGAATTAGACTGGTGTCAGATTGCTGAGACTCATGAAGGCCAGGGTTCCAAAACATGAAGTGAATGGATATAAGTTTATGTCTACCTGGACTATACTTGCTGCAAATGGGCTCCATTTGGTGGCCTGTGACTGTAAAATCCTTAATACTGATTTACTTTAAAAAAAAAAACAAAACTATTTTAATTTGCATAGAGTGTAAGCTATTACCAATAGACATTAACAAATTAGGTGTATAAGTATACAGTATGTATATGTGAAAGGAGAGTTATTGAAACAGCAGTGTCACAAAAATAAAATTCCATGAACATTTGAAAGGTCTGATTAAACCAAGGTAACTAAACAATGTGTCATGGGCCTAGTTTTATATGGGTAACAAGCTAAGGATGACTTTTACATTTTTATATAGCCGTAAAAACTATGGGTCTATCAACAATCCTACATTTCTGTCTAAAGTCTTTTACCCTGTTACATCTTTTAGTAAAAATCGAAAAAGTAATCAGCCAGGGGAAATAATAAAACACGATGAACCAAATAATCTAGTGAATAAATAATTACTTATCAATCATTGAAACTTTTTTAATTTTAATAATAGAATAAACTTCTTATACCAGGAATTAGTTATACTCTATGTTTGTGGTTTGGAATGTTAAATTATCCATTTAAAACAGAAAGCCAATTTATATTTCTCAGAAGCAATTATGACTTAATTGCTGTTATCAACCTAATAAATTACTAGGTGATTTCCACAAACTGGTTATACACTCAAATTTCATGTCTGATGAAAGAATAATTGTGTCAATATTCTGCAAATATGAAAAGGAAATTGGTTCATTGGCCACAAGGGAAATGCACACACCTTGAGTGTAAACTCATCTATCTTTTTCTGTCTATTTTTAAGCAGGCAAATTAAGATGGGAAAGAAACAGTTTGTATCTCACAGGAATAATGTGCAATGTTAATTGCTTTTCAAGAAACACAGCATGCTTGAAAAATATTCTTTGTGCTTAATGAGGATGTCATGTTCTCTTCTGAACTCTGAATCCTGATGCACATCTGCTGATGATTTAAATTATATAGATTTTTGTATAACACTGGAACAAAAAAATCTGACAGGGGTTAGCCCATACAAGAAGCTAATAGATGTCCACTGGTATATAACAGAATGTTCATAAAAGCATGGAAAATCTATTGTGGAGAAGCTGATCAGGCATATGGCAACAATCCAGACAGATGAGAAAAATTATGGATGAACCAGATAGCCACTAAGATCAAAATAATTAAGATATTCATTTATATAACCACTCAAAAAACACTTACGTCTATACGCTAACAGTGCAGATAAGACTAGAATGGGGGCCTCCCTGGTGGTGCAGCGGTTAAGCGCTGCTCTGTGGAGCTGTCGGCAGCGGCGACGCAAGTTCGACGCCCGGCCGAGGAGAATCCCACATGGCGAGGCAGACCTCTCCTGCCTCGCCCGCTGCTCCCCTCAGCAGTGTATTTCGGATCTGCCTGTTCTGCTCCGTCTCTGGTGAACCCTCTCACCGCCCCACGCCTCTGGCCTGTACCCTGGCTTGTATGTATAAATAAAAAATAAATGTTAAAAAAAAAAAAAAAGACTAGAATGAGGCCTGGCCACTGACTCCTGGGGCTCACATTTGGAGAAAAAGAAACTAGAAACCAGATAATACATTTAGTATTAATATGCACCCTAGAATTGTGGTAATATAGAAGGAATAGTGTTATCGGGGAGAATTAGAGGTTTCAAAAAATAAGGTAGCTCAGGCCTCCCCGGTGGCGCAGCGGTTGGGCACTGCGCTGTGGAGCTGTTGGCCGCAGGCGATGCTGGTTCGACGCCCAGCCGGGGAGAATGCCACATGGTGCGGCAGACCTCTCCTGCCTCGCCCGCTGCTCCCCTTAGCAGTGTATCTCTGATCTGCCTGTTCTGCTCCCCACTCTGTCTCTAGTGAACCCTCTCGCTGCCCTACGCCTCTGGCCTGTACCCCAGCTTGTATACATAAATAAATAAAAATTCTTTAAAAAAAAAAGATATCTTTCTGATAGCTTTATCTAAAAAAAAAAGGTAGCTCAGTAAGAATAAATTAATTAAGTTGGAGAAAAAAGGGGAAAGAAATTCAGATAGAAGAAATACTGTAAGGAGTAACATGTACACAAAACAACAACTGTGTATCTAAAGAATGCTAAATAGCTATTACATCAAAACATGAAAAGTGAGAAAAAGGAGAATTTAAGAAAGTGGTCAGGAAAAACTGAAATGATTTAAATGTCAAGCTAAGAATTTTAAGTTTATCCTGAAAAGAGTTGATGAGAGGAATGAGTCAAGAACAACAAAGGGACTGGGGTTCTCCCTGGTGGTGCAACGGGTTAAGTTGCCGCACTATGAGGCTATCCAGAACCACTGCAGCACGAGTTCGATACCCAGCCAGGGAGATTCCCACATGGCGCAGCAGACCTCTCCTGCCTCGCCCACTGCTCCCCTCAGCAGTGTACTTCAGTTGATCTGCCTGTTCTGCTTCCCACTCTGACTCTGGTGAATCCTCTCACCCCCGCCACACTTCTGGCCTATACCCCAGCTTGTATGCACAAATAAAATATTAAACAAAAAAAACAGTTATTCATGAAAATCGAGGGGAATGTGACCATGAAGAAAGAAGTGGTTAAGGAAAGAGATGTCTTATCATGACCAGTGTTACCTGAGAAGTTAACCTACACACATGCCAGCTTTCTATGACAGACAACTTGATGACTCTTACTTCAGTTTTCCAAAATCAAAGACTAAACATACAATGATTGGGCCTCCCTGGTGGCACAGTGGTTAAGCGCTGCACTGTGGAGCTGTCGGCAGCGCGCGATGCAAGTTTGACGCCCAGCCAGGGAGAATCCCACATGGTGTGGCAGACCTCTCCTGCCTCGCCCGCTGCTCCCCTCAGCAGTGTATTTCTGATCTGCCTGCTCTGTGCCCCACTCTGTCTCTGGTGAACCCTCTCACCGCCCCACGCCTCTGGCCTGTACCCCAGCTTGTATGTATAAATACAAATAAAATCTTAAAAATAAAATAAACTTACAATGATTTAACCATAAAGACTAAAGAACAGAGCAAGATCAAACATGCATTATTTTATTGTTGTAATTATTATTTTCATTATTACTGCCAAGAATCTTTAACTTTTGAAAATAACTACAATATTTTGATTAAACGGACTCATTTTTGCCTCACCTACTGTCCAGCAAGTACTGACACTCATTCCTTCTTTCATGCAATTTTTTTTTTAAACTTACTAAGTATAAGATAGTATTAGGCACCCTAAGTATAATCGCTACCATACAAAATATGATTTTAAATATATATGAATATACATGAAAAACAAGGACATCTACTGCTTCTTCATGAAAACTCCATGTGGAAAGTCACCTACCAAGAATTGTTTAAAAGACAGGAGAAATCTTGTTACCTCTGAGCAATCTGCCATCTAAGAAGATAGAGGCCTATTAGTTGTCTTGCCTAAATAAGTTCTATATAGCTAAGTTTGTAATACTAATTACTAGTGTTTTCCTCTTGTTCTTTATTCTTTTGGGTACTTTCATTTTATTTATATTGCTATATTCCTTTTGCCATGGGGACTCCTTGCTCTGTCCCCTACTCTAAATTCTCTCCAAACATCCTACTCAATATATGAACAACCAGCTCAACTCGCCTACCACTCCTCTCCACTCTGCATCTGGCAGCCTACACAAAGCCTGCTTGAATGACAAGAAGTCTGAGTTATATGTTTAAAGCAGTAACAATGTGTGTGATTTTGCCATAGCTATTTCTCTCCTAGTCTTCTTTCTATACCAGCCTGGCAGCAGTTAACTGATGATCAAATTAGCCTTTCCATACTATAATTTACATGGTTGAGCAAAGCTTAATTAAGAAAAGCATAGAGAAAGAAACTTGCTAAAGAATTACATAGGATCACTCCATTTTTCCTCCAGTCCATCCTTGCACATGTACCCTTCAGAGTTCTGATTTTAAATTAATACCTTACATAGGAATGTAAACAGTAGTCACTAAGGAAAAACTACTTTATAATATCTAGTGATTAATCTAAGATAAAATTTATATATAGCAACCAGTATTTGCAAAATTAAGTGTATAGTCATAAATAACAAGCATAATGCATTTAAAATGACAACAAAGAACTAAGTGCTGAATGAGGATTACTGGTATTAGCAAGAAAAAAATCAGGCTTCCCTTACTAGAAAACAAAGAAGCAACTGTCATTAATTTATGCTGAATTTTTTTTAGCATTCCCAGACACAAAAGACAAACTGCAATCATACCAAAGAGCACATAAATCCTCAATTAACATGCACATATAATTAAAGCAGAAATGAGCAACAGATAAACAGTCTGTATAAAGTAGTTCCCAGGAAGGAGTTTGGGGTGCCCCTTTCACAGTTCTGGGTGTGTGCTGTCTCTAGAATAACCTCTAGAAACAAGTATTGAATGCTATTTTCATTTTCCACCTTTGTCCTAAAAAGTTGAGAATCCTCTTTATAGAGTTCTCTCAGTTAGTATGAACAGGTACTGAAAGTGTAAGTGTAAAAAGTGAAGTGGCATAAAGAAAACTTTGAAAAAGGTCCAGATTAACCTCAAGATGGTAAATCAGTTACTGGCAACAGTTTGACAAACAATCTGTGAGAAGGTTTTGGGCCAAAACTAATATCCAACTAATCATATATCCTTTGTTCTGGAGTAATGAACCATTTATCTATATTTTCAAGTGTGTGACCATCTGACCACACGTAATTCTTGTCTTTAAATTAAAAAACCTAAAATTATAGTCCATTTTGAGTGGTCAATCAATATTAATTAAATTTGAATATGAAATAGGTTAAAGTGACAAATTTTGAAAATAAATCTTTTAATCTTTAACCAAAGTGGTACAGTTAGATCATTTTCAAAAATGAAATATAGCATGGGAAAAGATTCTTTTCTGGTACAAAGGACAATAGTAAAGCACCCATTTCCCAGCAGCATCGTGGCTAACATTTACGTAATACTCACATTAGGCACTCATTTGTAAACAATTGTTTTTGTAGACAAATTCATCAGTTTTCACAGTAAACCTGCAAGTCACATGAGCTCCGTGTTACCTACTGGGAAATGAAAACTTCTGGACCTGCTAAAGCAGCAGGAAAGGCCAACAGGTAACAAGACAGGCCCCTGTGAATGCCCACAGTCAGACCCACAGTTTCCTTTGCTTCCAGGCCTGTAAATAGCACATTGTCTACTTGTGAGTGGGAACCATGGAAAGAGTTTAAACTCCTAGATATAGGATAGAAAAGAAGTATGGCTTCTTCTAGTTTCTAGAAAGACAACTTTAGTGCCAATGTGATAAAAAGGGTTGACAGGGGACAGGAGAAATAAGTGGCCTCACACCAGGCAAGGGGACCACTTGATAGGCCATTGTCAAGATAAGACAGGAAGATCTGACAGGATCAATTATTCCAAAATATTGATGAACTATTTACCAGATGTGAAAACCTGTCAAGTGGGAAACTGCAATGGAATTTTCTCATTAAGTATTCTTCATTTATGTCATGGAGCTAAGACTTGTATCTATGACCATAATATATATAACATCATAAAGATGAACAAATGGGGCTAGGTAAGGTGTTTTCAAAATTTCAGTGTAAGAAGGACCTCTGCATTTTGTTTTTAATAATTCGAGCTTTCCAAAGATAGAATAACGGAGCACCCCAAAAGATTTCCTCAGTAATATGCTGCAAATATCAGAGGTCCACCTGCTAGGGATGCTGGAGTGGGGACTTTGATTTTATGGTGATATTAGATGGCCTCAAAATATCTTTCCAAATTGTGGAATTTCATAAGACTATCAAGAAACACACAAAAAATAATAAATCAGTTTTCAAAATGAATAAATTATGTGGGTCCTCCCTTCCCTTTTCTTCTCCCTCTTCCTAGGGATAAGTACATAGTGCCCTGTCATTTAAAATGCCATGAGTTTTCTTATTTACACAGGTCTAATTGTAAGTCACTATTTTTTATATTTGAATGATTCTTAAGTCACAGATTAAAAAAATGCTTAAAAGGAAGCCTTGAATATTATATCATAATCCATCAGGAATAAACAATTATATTTTGTAATTGTATAGTAAAATTAAGAGTATTTGGGCATGGACTAGTCAAACTTAGGCTATCAATAACTTTATTTGGCCATCCAGATGCAAGGACACTGTGACAATTGTCTAGAATCAACATTTGGAGTGATTTTTGTTGTACTTTTGACCTCCTTCAAATTTATAATTGTTTTAATCAGGTAAAACTAGTAAATTTATAGGAGCTCTGGAATCAACTCTCTCATGAATCGGTAATTCTTAATGGCAAGAATTGGGAAAATGTTCTCTACTGTTTGCACATACACATATGTAAAATAAAGTTGATTTTATCCATCTGAAAATAAGTGTGTACGGTGGGGGGGGATAGTTTAAAGTATTACTAGATTAATCTTGGTGAAGATTACAAGTATGTTCTTTATTTTTATATTTGCAGCACATCTGTAAACAGAGTTAAAATTTTGAGTAAAATATCTTTTAAAATAAGGACTATTAGTGAAGGTTGAAAATGAGAAATAGAAGGAAAAATGCTCATAATCACTACAACCTAAAGATAAAACACATACCTTTGGTAGTCTAATATACACTCTCGGATTTGCTGGGCCTCTTCACTGCAAATGGGTTTCTTTATATCTACTACTTCAGGGTAAGCAATCTCCTAGGTGTTAAAATGCTAATGTTAAGTCTACCTTTATCTTGTATCATGTTCAGTTTGTTTTGCTGCTCCACATTTTAAGTGGGCTTGAGAGAATTTGGACATAAAAACAGGAGGCAGGCCCTGGCCAAAGGGGTGTTGGGGAGAGACAATGTACATTGTCTTTTCTACCCTAGGAGATCTTCTACTCCTTCAGATCGCCACAAATGCTATCTTTCCTCAAATCTATGATGGGCCTTTGTTAAAAAAAAAATGTTTTGTGAAAATGGTCTTTCTAGTAGTTGTTATTTCTGTCCCTAAATCCTGTGCCAAACAGGACTGTTGTAAAAAGGCCAGCTTTGAATCTTTGGATCATCTATTCCACCCAAACATTAGTATAAATATTTTTCAGAGTAATACCTATTTTCAGGCAAAGGGATTCTTAACTTCTGAGGAAATCTGGCTCGTTTTCTAGAATTGAAAAATATTTTAGGGATCACTGCAGTTCAAACCCCCTAGCTATGAATTCATTCGTACCCTCAAGTAATCTGTGTAAGCATCTCCTGGAAGAAAGGAAGCTTTAAAGTGTACTTAAAACTCAAAAGAAAAGAAAATAGAAGAAAAGGTCTAAATCTTTTAGTTTTATATAGAAAAATGTACATGTATTATATGTGTCTGTATCTGTGGATGTTTTTTCCATGGAATCAACTAAGTATGAATAAAAAATCCATGGATGTGTCTGTACTGAAATGTACAGACTTTCTCTTGTCATTATTCCCTAAATAATTCAATACAACAGCCATTTAAATAGATCTACAATGTATTAGGTAGTGAAAGTTATCCACAGATTATATGAGATATATGCAAGGATATGCATGGGTTATGTATAAATATTACACTATTTCACATAAAGGACGAGAGCATCCATGGATTTTGGTACCCGCAGATCCTAGAACCAATCTGTGGTATTAAGGAATGATTGTGTATATATTAAATACAAATAATATTCACGTAGATTTATGCATGTACACTCATATACTAATACACACATATGGGTACGCATATATATGTATACTCCTTTACATATATATATATATATTTATGAAAACGTTCTTAAAATTTTAAACACATGTCAAACCTGAAAGAAGAAAGTGAAAGGAAATAACACCAGGGTGAACACCAGCATAGCCCTCAGTGATAAGACTAAGCTTAAGAAGTCATTAAGATTATAGAAGACATGAGGTATTTTCAAATGGACAAATGCATATATGTGTATGCTCTTCTCAGAGAATCTACTACACCAGAGATCTCACAAACAAGCAGCGTCAGCTCCAGAATTTCTTCATAGGACAGTTTTAAGAGAGATAAACTAGTTGGGAGTACAGGATCTGTCCTGAAACTATTTGCATGAAAAGCACATTCATTAACATCACAGACTGGGAGGATACCACCACTATGCCTCTCTATGTCACTACACTGAAGTCAAAAAGATTGTATTCTTACTGTGACTGTGTGAATAATTTGTGTGATTATGGACAGAACTGCTTGATCTCTCTGCAAATCACTTTTTGCATTTATGAATTGGGCTATATAGCCAAAGAGTAACAAGGGGAATTTTGAAGCTAGTATTCTTTGACCCTATGAATCATTTGGGTAGTAGAAGCTTCCTCTGAATCCTAAGTGCATGTTCTAGTCTAAGGAACCTGGGTCCATCCTTAATCTAGAATATGGGGAAATCCTATTCTTCATCACAACTGAGTGGTTTAATCCCAGAGGTTTTCAAGAGAAATTAATTATAGAAAATTGCAGCACTACTTACAACAGGCAAATTATGGAAACAACTTCAGTAGCCAATAACACATGAATGGATAAAGAAGATATGGTGTACATACACAGAGGAAAATTACTTATTTTTTTTTAAAAGGCAAAATCTTGCCACTGCAGTTTACAACAACATGGATGGAATTGGAAGGGATTATGCTAAGAAAAATAAGTCATGTCAATACCCACAGTTTCACTCATGCAGAATATAAAGAAAACAAAGGAGCAGACAAAACTAACCTAAACAAGCCCTTGAAGACTGACCTTGGAACTGAGGCTAATAGAAGGAGAGGGTGGTAGGGGTGGGAGCAAAGGGTGGGCTGTGATGATTATTGGGGGCTTCGGTGGTGGGCATGGTATGATAACCTATTCGTAGAAGTGTGAACTATACCTCTGAGGCATATACAGTGTTGTAAACCAATGTTACCTCAATAAAATTTAAAAGAAAACTGAGCATCAATGAAATGCAGAAATTAATGTCTTTTCACACTTTTTTTTCTTATCTTTTTGTATTAGACTCTTTAAAACAAGTGTCATATCTTGCTAATTAATTGTGATAGGATGATATCATTTGGCTAGAACACGCTATTAAAAAATATCTTCCTTCACATTATGATTCCCAGACTGAACAGGAACATCAGCCTCAGTCATCAATTCATCCTTTTTCCTAACTGTGTCAGTTGCCCATCTTCCATCTGGGTATACTATGAATAATCTTCTTCAGAGGTAACCAGGCCTGAAGAAATCTGATATTTAATGTGAAGCTAGCAGTGGCTTTCACCACACCAGAAGCTGGAAAAGCAATAAAAATCCCCAAGCTGGGGTCTCCCTGGTGGTGCAAGGGGTTAAGTATCAGCACTATGAAGCTATCCAGAGCCACTGCAGCAGCATTTCAATCCCCGGACAGGGAGCTTCCCACATCGCGCAGCAGAGATTTCTCCTGTCTCGCCTGCTGCTCCCCTCAGCAGTGTATTTCAGTCAATCCACCTGTTCTGCTCCCCACTCGTCTATGGTGAATCCTCTCACCCTCCTGCACCTCTGGCCTACACCCCAGCTCTTGTATGCATAAATAAATAAATCTTCAAAAAAAAAAAAAAAGAAAATCCCCAAGCTAAGACAGAGATGGTGTTTATTCTTATAATTAGTATTGGACTTATGAGTTCTTACAGTTGAAATTATCCTTGGCTCAAGTGGTAATTTATTCTCTGAAATTTTCCCGTCTGAAGCAAAAAGACCTCTTTTCAAACTGCTTATGCTTTGGTCACACCTTCTTGGAAGCTGTTGTCTATGAGCCTGTGGGAATGCCCAAAGGAGAGCAAGCTGCATTGATATGTGCAGAGCTACTGTCATGTGACATTAACAACTTGTCAATCAGCACTGTTCTCTGAGGCTTTTCTAGGGAGTAACTTCAAAACTGACTTGAGATGGATGACACATGGTCGACACTTTTGTAAGAGAATTAGAAGAATAATTAGTTCATATTAGTGCTACATATGAATAAGAGTAATTAGTTCATATAAATTAGGCACTTATGAATGTTATCGTATAAGGCTATCATCACAGTCTTGAAATGTCTACAATAACCCATTTTATAGATGAAAAAACAAAGACAAAGAGGGAAAAGTGGTGTGGTAGCATTCAAACACAAGTTTCCTCTGCACTATGCTGTTCATTGTCCACTAGTAGGACACACGTATCTAGGATGTACAGCACTGGTCGCAGTTATGACCTTAGCAATGTCAGCTGCCTGCCAATTTAACTGCTACGCTTGATATCCGTGGGTAACCTTTGCTCTAGTCTTAGCTTAATGAATGTATATGATCAAAACACAACTGAGTATTAGAATATTTGGACAAAGGAACAACAGAATTCAATAGGTTGCAGTACAGTTTCCAGATGCTGCTGGAAAAGTTTGGGAAATATTTTAAGATATTAGGTTGTGAGAGTCAAATCAGTATTTTAGGGGTGCGACAGGAGTTGCCTGAGTCTGTGTGTGTGTGTGGGGGGGGTGTATTTACACCACAGATTAAAATTTAAATCTTATAAATGAAGATCAAGTAATCCCCAGTAGTGTATAGTGAGAAACACATGAGAAAGGGAAGTGTAATCCTGAAGGCTTAAGTAAAAACAAACTCCTCTAACATAAGAAATTATGAAAGATAAAGGCATTACATATTTAAAAATATATATTCTTCTCCTTAGTAAATAGATCACTAGATGAAAGGACTCATTTGGTTCCCCAATTTTAAAGTATGAGCAATAAATAAATGGCAATTAAAATACTATTTGTCATCACAGTAAGTGTATGGTAATCAAGCACATCAATATTCTGTTGCATTTAGTTCTAATTATTTGAAATTAAGGTGAACTCAGACCCACAGACTTGGTCAACATTCTCAAAAGAAAACATTCTCATTGGGAAAAATACAGATGTTTTAAAGATGTTTTTACACATGTGAAAAGTATAACAAATACAATATTTTGATTTAAGATTGATAGGAAGGTAAAGATCTGAACTAAAATTTTCAAAAATACTTCAAATCCCATTGTTATCTGCTTATTTCTATAGTTCCTTATTTACTAACTGAAATGCAGAAAATAAAATTGTCTTAGGATATTTCCTTATAGTAATTGTCAAAATCATGACAAATGTAAGTGATACTATCAGAAATTACTACAAGGCTTATCATGACTTAAAAAGTTGAAGCTATTGGAGATATAAAGATATGGGAGGTGGCAATATCCCAGAAAAGGATTTCTGGACAATAAATGATGATACTGGATAGATGGGTAAAGAGGGTTTCTCTGAGAAGCAGAGAAAATGTTGTTCTGGATGGTGTCTGACCTGCTCCCATGTTGAGTCAGCAGAACCACCTCAACTCTCCACCCGGACTTGGGCTTCTCTTTCTATAAGCTCATTTGCATCTGTATACATCAATATCAACTTCCCAGAGCTGTAAACTTTTCCAAAACAGGATTAGTATGACTTCCACTGCATAACAATGTGCATAAGGGTGCCATTAGCAGAATAACTGTTCTCAGCAAACAGAACACAGCCTGTTCTGATCTACATCCACTGCTTCTGAGACCACAATTTGTACTTGAACTGTTTACAGGTATACAGGACCTGCTGGATGTTTCTTAATGTTCAATGTGGCCACCAGATGTCAGTGTATGATAAAGAATGCTATAGCATCACAGCTTGTTCCTAACTAAAACACAGTAATATGCAATTTCAGGTAGTTCAACTTCCTTGAGTGGAAAAGAGAAGATAGAATCAGAAGCAACCCACTGGGAGATAATGTGGACAACAGCTGAGAACTGGTGGACCCTACTCACCCCCAGTTATTGGAGGTTTGCCCTACTGGTATTGTCCTACTGCTTTCCCTAAAATACTGATTTGACGCTCACAAAATATCTTAACATACTTCTCAAAATTCTCCAGCAGCATGTGGAGATAGGAAGACCTATCTATTCCCACTTTTTAAAAAAGTATGTCTAAAAGTTTGTATTTTTTTTAAAGATGTTAAGTAAAATGAACATACTATGAACATATTCATAGGAACTCAATTAAACAGCTTAAATTTGAAAGATCCCAGATGTTACAGAATTTGGATTAAGAGTGTTTATATATATAATT
Organism: Scalopus aquaticus; assembly: GCA_004024925.1. Taxonomy (NCBI): domain Eukaryota; kingdom Metazoa; phylum Chordata; class Mammalia; order Eulipotyphla; family Talpidae; genus Scalopus; species Scalopus aquaticus. The sequence goes on along the minus strand of PVIJ01004733.1, from coordinate 18,824 downwards.
ACTAGATATTTATATACATGCTATATATAGATGTACTGTATATTTAATAATCCTACTAGTGATTATGTAAATGACTTAAGAGGCAGGAAAAAAGCAATGCAAGAAAGTCTTATGTAAGAAATGATATTTCCTACAAAGGCTCAAGATTAGAAAGTTGTAACCATAAAAATATTTGGTATTTTCAAGTAACTAAAGTTTATTGTACAAAATATTAACTCTTTGGTTATCTGATAATAAAGAGTATAGTCCTGGGCCTCCCTGGTGGCTCAGCGGTTAAGTGCTGCGCTGTGGAGCTGTCGGCAGTGGTGATGCGAGTTTGATGCCCGGCCAGGAAGGTTCCCACATGGGGAGGCAGACCATTCCTGCCTCGCCGGTTACACCCTCAGCAGTGTATTTCCGTCGCCCTGACTGTTCTGCTCCCCACTCTGTCTCTGGTGAACCCTCTTGCCCCCCCCCCATGCCTCTGGCCTGTACCCCAGCTTGTATGCATAAATAAACAAATCTTTAAAAAAAAAAAGTATAGTCCCCAAGTCTTGTTGACTTACTCCCTCCATGTGGCTTGTGTCCATCACTTTTTTCCATCCCCACTCCAACAATGTACTTTTGACATTCATAATCTCTAATCCCAATCACTCAAACTGCCCTTCAACTTTGCCTCTTTCAAATTCATTGTTCAACCTGCAGTAAGGGGGATATGTAAAATTAATCTGTCCTTGCACCTCTCCCCCACTCCCCTGCCCTTAGATCACCAGATTCTCCAAATGCCTTTAAACTGGAAGCCAGCCACTTGTAAGTGTACCAAGGCTCTCTGTGATCTGCCTTCAGCTTTCCCACTTAGACTGATTTCTCTTGGGTTCCAGAACTGTGTATTTTATGCACTTTCTATCCACTAGTGTATTTTATGCACTTTCTATCCACTTTCTATCCACTATTCATCTATCCAGTATCATCATTTATTGTCCATTTATTGTCTTTTTGTCTGTAAAAATCCCGTATTCACACTTTATCATGTTAATTTGCACTCATGCACAACGTGCTCCAGGAATCTCTTATGATTTCAGTGCCGCCGCATCTCATCCTTACACACACAGCAGGTTATGTGCATGCTGGACACGTAAGTGCATACCACAGCATTTATGCTAGGTGTTTACTAAGCAGTTTTCCCTTACATCTTACACTTCTTCATTCTTGCAACTCACTTGGCACACAGTAAGATTTCAATGAATGATTTTCACTCTCCTATAACTAAATCCTACCCCAAAGCCTAGAGATGTTATCTCAGCAATCCACGGTCACACATACTTGGTTATTAGCAGAGCTTGGCGTAGACGTGTGAATCCAAGTCTCGGGCTCTAGCTGATGTCCTGGACTACTTTCAATGGCCATTAAGTAGGTACTACTTCATAGGAATATAACAGAGATCATTATTAAAGCATACTAATAAAAGTAATAAAGGCAGACATAATAGTTATATAGATGCTAAGCCTTCAACAATATTGTCATGGACTCAGATAGGCAGAAAACTGCTGAGTTTGCCTGCTCTATCATTTTAGTATCTGAAATTAAGGAATCTAAAATTGCTTTCTAGAAGCTAAATGGCTCTTCCTACTGGCTTTCGTTTTTATGTATTTGGCCTCTACTAATTTCTTTCGAACACCGGATATATCTTGCTTTTTCCATATCTATGTTTGCTTATAATATTTTTCATAGTGTTCTCTCTTCTCTCCACCATCATTCTAATGTAATATAATATATGGGAAACTGGCAGTCTTCATAACCTAATCTTTGTGGAATGTCAGAGAAGGAGATGAGGCCTGGGGGTAGCCTCTGATTAAAAACAAAACAAAAAAGACCTATATGGATTTCTACCAAAAAAAAAAAAAAAGGATTGGAACTGGGAAGGGAGTATACCAGACGTTCTGTGAAAATTTACTTTTCCCAGGAGACATTATTCCTTCCTGATGTTGGAGAACCCACCAGTCAATAAAACCAACCCTTTAATAGTTCCTAAGCCAGCCAAAATTCTGGTTCTTGTCTCTTTATAGGACAAAACTTCCACAGGAACATCTATTCTGAGCTTATTATCAATAAAAGGAAATAATTGTGCCACTATTCATGAAGTCTATTATCTGGAGTAAGGGACAAGAGAAAATCTCTACTTCTTCAGACTTCTTTAGAATAGATCTCTGAGGTCGTGTATTAGAGCTTCAACCTTAAGGTGACCCTATATAGCACCTCAGTCCTCCACTGGAGTTAATTCTGAACTGGACCCCAAAGCCTAGTGCAGGGTTTTTATTACTCTCAGTGTCCATAAATGTCTTCCACAAGTCCCAGAAACAGGCTGGAGACCTGCTGTGAAATGACTGCTGCCACCTGAGCTTGTGCTGCACAACCAAATTCCTTGGACTAGGGGCCTCCCTGGTGGCGCAGCGGTTGAGCGCTGCACTGTGGAGCTGTCGGCAGCAGCTATGTGAGTTCGACACCCAGCCAGGGAGAATCCCACATGGTGCGGCAGACCTCTCCTGCCTCGCCTGCTGCTTTCCTCAGCAGTGTATTTCTGATCTGCCTGTTCTGCTCCCCACTCTGTCTCTGGTGAAGCCTCTCGCCACTCCACACCTCTGGCCTGTACCCCAGCTTGTATATATGAATAAGTAAATCTTAAAAAAAAAATTCCTTGGACTAGAGTCTCTAGAAAATCTGTGTACACTTGAGAAGAGTACATAGTTGGAACAATCTTAGGGCACTGATCTCTGCAGATAGTGATACTCCACTGGGGACAATTCTCTCATCACTGCAGTGAGCCTGAGCCCCCAAACCTACAGAATTTTGCTATTTCGATCAACCATGATGCAGAGGTCCTATCAGTCATTAACTTCACATTCCAACATTCTACCTACAGATCAAGTAGAGTTACAATTAGATCTAAAAAACATTTAGGGGGCCTCCCTGGTGGCGCAGCTGTTAAGCGCTGCGCTGTGGAGCTGTCGGCAGCAGCGATGCGAGTTCGACGCCCGGCCAGGGAGGTTCCCACATGGTGCGGCAGACCTCTCCTGCCTCGCCCGCTGCTCCCCTCAGCAGTGTATTTCCTTCGATCTGCCTGTGCTACTCCTCACTCTGTCTCTGGTGAACCCTCTCGCCACCCCACGCCTCTGGCCTATACCCCAGCTTGTATGCATAAATAAATAAAATCTTTAAAAAATAAAAATAAAAAACATATTTAAAGAAAAGAATAAAAAGAGAAAGGAAATACCAGAAGGTAGATGGGAAGTATAGAAAATTAAGAAGAAACAGGAAGAGCAACTTATGTCAAGTTGGTCTGTCATGAAGACATTTCAGTTCAGTGTGGCTGGGACCAGATGGTTCAGCTTCTCAAGGGCAGATATTTAAATCTTGCAAACTAAAAGTTATACAAAGAAAGCAAGCATGCTTAATATTATTAAATGTCATTCCCTTCCAAGGATGAAACAGTTAAGAACTAGAAAATAAAAGGACAAAGATTTTGAGTGTGGGGCCAGTAGACACACCCACAGTGTCACAGAAAGGGACAGGAGTAGAAGTTAGATGACAAGGTTGAAAGAGGTTACGTGGACTCAGCAGTCAGGTCAAGAAATGGGAGAGGGGTGGGAATCTTAAAGAACTCTGTGAGGACAAGAAATATGAGAATATACTAAATATGGTAATCTAACATTTGATTTTGGGGTTGCATAATGAAAATATCTCCTATAGGCTGAGAGGATGGGAAAAATACAGAAAAAGAAACTACATGTACATGAAAAAGAAAACTAATAATCCAAACGGCACAAGATGGAAGCAGAGTCACAAGTAGAAAGCTTAAGGTTAGAGGAACGTGAGATAATGTATATTGTCTGATTTAACAGAAAACAATTTTGAACATGAAATAGTTACAGATAATAAAAATAGGGCTATGGTTTTAAGGATCTTGATGTTAATTCAAATCCTCTTAAAGTATTTTTGACTAAAAATGCTTCAAAAATAAGATATACTCTACTCTTTTCAATACAATAAAAAATTCTGTAGGGATAACTCAATTTTTCTCTCTTTCACTCTTGAAAGGTTCTTGCCAATCAAAATTGACATTTTAATGAGATTTACTTTGAGTAGTCATTACATTCAAAAAAAATTTTTTTTAGTATTCCTTAGTAGTTTTACAAGATAAAATTACCTCAAATTACCCTTAACAGAAGCTGATTTTTCCATTGATTGGCAATCATTTCACTTTTTGTTTTTGTATCATTAGAGACTCTTTTGAAAATTTCAAGCTGTTAAGATACTGAATTTTTTCTTCATCTTTTGCTTCATAAATCACCATATCAACTACTCATGTGAGCAGACTAACAGTACCAGAAAACAGGTCACCAATCACTGAGTCACTATTATAACTGCCCAGATAGAAATCAATCCTCTACTTTTAGACAAATGATTGTCAAAGTACTTTTTCCTTGTCCCTAACCAACTATCTAACATAAAGGCATGTCTGCATCCCACCCCATATAACCGGGTAAGACATGCTTATGACGATTAACAAGAAGTGTGCTTCAAATTCAACAGTAGGACATGTTAACATTGCTGACTAGGAAGTTATATTTGCTATTTGTCATTCTTTTTATTACAAGGTCTCAAGGACAATTTACTTTTTAAAAACTATTATGGGGGCCTCCCTGTGTTAAGTCTCAGCTCTATCATTGCTATAGCCTGAAGCTTGAGTTCAAACCCTGCCCAGAGAGCTGATCCACATGGTGCAGCAGACCTCTCCTATCATACCCACTGCTCCCCTCAGCAATGTGTATCAGTCAATCCACCTGTTCTGCTCTCTACTCTGTCTCTGGTGAATCTTCTCAATGCCATACCTCTGGCCTACACACCCAGTTATTCTACAGAAAAGTAAATAAAAATACTACTATATTAGCAGGCTATTAAACCAAATCTCAGGGAAAGATTGTCAGAAGAAGAGATCACAGAAAGTTTGCATTTCCCCATCCAATGTAATAATGTAATATATATATATTTTTATATCTGAGATTAGCATTTATAATTCAAAACAGATGCCTGTGAGTTCTAAGTCAATTTTAAGTCAACGTGTCTGGGAAATAAAAGGCATACCAAATTATTCATCATGCAACTGTAGAACAGTAATGCATAATTCTGACATAAAGTAAAGCGATATGGTACGTTATGTTTTAGTGTAGGTTTTCAAATACCATTAAGGACTGTGTAGGTTTGCTGGTGTCAGAAATAATGGAAAAAATACAACTGGCTAATTACCTTATCTGTTGAAATATTCAATAATATTTTACTATCATTATGACTTTTGAGAAAATATAAGAAGTAAGTGCATTTACTAAGTCACAATGACACCAAATGGAAATACTATGTATAAATTGCTAATATAGACAGATCCACATGTTCATTTTTGTCAATCTTTGAAAAATTAAGCTTTTGCATTGGGTGATGCTTCATGCAATTTAAAATTTGAGAACCACTATAGATTTAATAATAAAACATAACTTGGCTAATATACTTAGCTAATAAAGTATATAATTACTTAGTTAACATAATAAAACTAGTTAAAATATAAAATATACAAAGTTAATAAAATGTAATTAGTGAATTACTATTAATGCAACATGTTTTATAAAGAACATTTTTATAGTTACATTCAGGTATTCAGCTCCCAAAGTTTTATTATAATGATATTTTATCAAACTAGATATAACAGTTGAAAATTTAACATATGTTGAAATACTTTGCTACTAGATTTTCTCCACGTGGTCTGAATTTTATTTTAAGAATCCAAAACCTTTTGTAATACGACACTGATGTCTTAATTATTAAATTCACTTCAGGTAAAAGCTTTTTAATGAAAATGGTTTGGATAAAAAGAGAAAGGGGTGGTGAAATTATAATCATACTCTTGGGCAGAAGGTGGCAGCAGTAGAAGAGCATATGTACCAGCTGCCTCACTTTTACTCTATTACCATGTTCTCCTTAGGTCTCACGGTTTACTTTTTTGTTATAAAATTATTTGCAAAATGCTATTGTGTCAAAATCTGACTAATTCACCTATTCTTAACTGATACAAAAAGTGTTATTTCATAAAATAATTTTGTATTTGCAATTGTAATTTTCTGTTCTGTTTAGCTGTCGAGACATTTTTGTTTCAATGCACAATTTTAAAATTAATGTAGTAATGTTTTAATATTTCCATGGATGACCTGCTCATGTTTGTTTCCTTAAAATAAAATTCTTAGTCCAGAAAATAACTTTATCATCACTCTGTCAAGTTCCAAAAGAACAATCTTAGAATTTTCACTGGATTGTCTAACACTATGAAATTGATAGTTTTCCTACTTGGGATCATGACATCATTCACCAAAGAGTAAAATTTTTTGCTCAGTAACATAATAGAATTATCTGTTTTCTTAGGCCTTCCACATCCATATCAAAATTATTTCTAACACATATAAGGACATAAAAGTAATGAAAAAAGTCAAAATAATTTTATGGTTTACTTTGTAAATAGGATCTCTTTTTCCCTTTTCCCATTATTATGGAAATCTAGATTCTTAAAATTCACTCTAAAATTGATACCTTTAATACTTTCTTGTAAGTTCCAACTGATTTTCATTTGTCTCCTGAATCTTTGTAAATATAATTAAATATTAACTTCTAATGTGTATTGCAAATGCTTTAAATTTATCATCATACTTAAACCTTATAAAAAGCCTTGGGAAATATTATATCATCTATGTTCAATATATTTATTTATCAAAATAAAAAAAAGAGAAACCCTGGTGAAACTGGCAATCTGAATATAAAGTTTAATAATTATTTCTCCATTATATCTTCCATTATGTGTTCTTAGCAATCATTGTTGCCCCTGATCCCCTCTTTTCCCACAGCCAGCCAGTCATTTCCTGCCAAAAATTAATGTCAACATTCCCCAAAGCAAGCTCATTATCTTTCTCATTGCTGTTAAGTAACCTATTTTTCTCCTATGAATTCCTGTAACATTGTTTGATCACTTAAAAGGTATTTAATGCATCTACTTTCCTCATTTCCCTACAGAAAAATATAACCCCTGAAGCAGATAGAGATTATTTATAAATCATTGTAGCTCTCACAACACATGCAGGCTCTCAATGAACACAGGATAAATTTAACTGAATTCCAACTTCTCAGGGTGGTCCCATGTCCTGTCTGAGGGGAAGGGGAGGGCTGTCACCCTGGAGTGTGGATGACCTGCAACCTTTTCACTGACTCTGGTGCCTGAATATGCTCCAGCACAGAGAACCTGCTCCCTGTACTTGCTTCAGCAGTACAACCTTCCAGAAACAGAAGGTACAGAATGTGGGTCATTCACGGGACTAGCAGAAGTGCTGCTCCAAGGGGCCAATGAACAGAAGACCAGAATCTCACCAGATCAGAGAGGGGGCAATGGAGTTTTTTGCCACTGATGTAAAATGAAGAAACTGAGGAAGAACTTAATCTGGGTATAACAGAGGCAATCTACATGTAGACTTGCCATGATATTTGTTCCTTAATAAAAGGTGACAAATAATCATCCAAATGATGAACTGTCACTAAAATAGTCCAAGGGGCAGAAAAATTAACAGTGTATAGGGTTTCTACTTGCATAAGATCAAGCCTTCAATAGAAATACAGTTTCTATTTCCTTAAATAGAAAAGAACCACTGTCAATATGTTGGAATCCTAAAAACAAAAACACATCTAGTTTATCTTACTATCTGAAGTGTCTAGAAGATGTACATCAGTGTGTATTATTGTGGTGATCCTTCCTCCCAACACCAGGTGTTCAATCAAAGTGGTTATTATATACACCCCCCAAAAGCTTACGTCAAATTCATTCAGAGCCGCAGCCAGCTCGCCGATGCCTGTGTGACCTTTGGCTTCATCAGTGGGCGAGGTAGCTTGAGCAGCATTGGAGATACCAGCAATGGCTTCTTGGACTTGTTTGAACACATAATCGCGGTTGGCTCTTGTGGCAGCAACATCTGGGTGGCGAAGAAATGCTTGGGAGGCTGTGTACAGCATCGTGGCATTCTTCTTCAAAGCTCCTCGGGCAGCTGCCATCTCATCTCGACAATGAGGGTCCTTTAGCTCCTGTGTGTGCAAAACATAAAACCCATCACAAATCCAAAAAGTTTGGCATGGAGGCATTTGGAATAGACCACACTAAATTTTAGAATTTATCTATTCTCTCTTGTGCTCTTTCTAGCTTCCAAGATTTTGTATATATTGTTCTTTCTGTATGAATACATGGAGAGCCTTCTCCAACCTATCCTTTCACCGGACACGTCCTGTCTTCTAGAACCCACCCACTCTCCATACAACTCTCCCTTTTCTCTCTTTCAATGAGACCCTACTCTCTTCTATTACACTTTATCACATTTATTCATTAAAACATGTTTCCCTCCTATTTACATGTAAAGAGAGCAAGGAGCCCAGTATATCTTGTTGGATTACTCCTTAATCATTAGAACAGTGTCCGGCCCATAGAAACATTCATAAATATTACTGAAAGAATGCAAAAATTGAGTCACCAAGGTAAATGGCTTACATCATTTAGTTATTAATCAATGAAAAACCCAAGCTTCAGTCTTGTGATACTCTGCTTACCTCCATTTTCAACTACAATTCATCTGCTTCCATTAAAATAACAAATATGGAAAAATCAAAGTCTTCTGGTTTGTGCTTAGTGCCTTACTGCCATTTCATTAGTATTTTCAAAATAAGCCTCATTCAGAAAAAAAAAAATGCCTTTAATGGCAGCTCAATCACTGAGTTTAAGGAATAAAAAAAAAATCTATCAAAGATGATCTACTTTCCTAGTTTTAGAAAGTGAATCTCTTTATTTCAGCTTTAAAGATTATTGTTAAGAAAATGTTCTTATTTTTAGAAATGTTAAAGGCAGAGTTACTCTCTGAGAGCCATTTAGGATTGCCAGCTAAGCATCCCTGGGACAGTATTTTTCAGTCCCAAAACATAATTAATGAGTCTTTGAACCACTGGAATTCTATTCCCATTTATTCATTTGGTACATGATGGGCAGATAACCTGGTGTCAGTGAATTACATCTACTCTTCTGTGGGCCTAAGTAATTCTAAGACAAGCACACTAACTTCGATATTAAGCTTTATCAAAACAAATTGACAATAGGCAATAAACAATTAGAAGAGTCACTGATACTCCTTTGCTTAAGCACTAATCAATCTATGTCAACAAGCTCAGTTTCTAAATCGGGATTTATTTTTATCCCAAAAGATGAAGACAGATAAAAAGTTAACTAACATGCGAGTGTATTCCATATGCTAGGCAATAATCTAGACAGTGCAGGTAGAAAATTTCTTCCAACTATTATTGAAGTGTCTTATTAACTTCCAGACTATCTCTGGCCCAGAAATTCCCTATTCCACAGCTTAGTGTCCATATCAAAAATACATATGGTTATGGAAGTGAGAAATGGGGGGTGGGTAGAATTCTTAAAGTTATTTGAGAAGACATTCTTTAACCACATGAAAAAAGAAACTGGAAATATATTGATGTTGAATTACGAGTAAGTTGTTAAGTCACTGAAGCATTAATTTGATGACTATTAGTCAATATGAATATTAATTTATAAAAAATTATAAGAATATACATACTTATATGCATACATTGATTATAAATATGTTACAGTATGAAGACAAATTAAGTGACAGGGAGTACACCAAAATGTGACTTTTGTGGGTGGTAAGGTATTATATGTTTTTTAATTATTTCACTTTTAATTTTTTTTTGTAAATTTTCTAGAAAGAATCTGAATTAACAATTAGAGACAAGGCACTAATCAAATACAAAGAAGTTATATTTATGGGTATTTTCATGTGAATATATCACATATTCCTATGAATTTTAATATAAACTACATACCAATGAGTAATATTTCAATCTCCAACCCACACCTCATTTCTAGTTGATATTTCTACCTGGACAGTACCCAAGATTTCAAAACTAATATATCTAAATATGAAATCTTGATTTCTAATCTTAACTGGCCCCTTTCCCTGTCTTTCCCATCTCAGTAAATTCATCACCATCTATTCATTTGCTAAAATCAGAACCATAGAAGTGAGTTAGTTACTGTCACTCCTTAACTTTACATCTAATTCAGCAGCACATCCTGAGTGTTCTATTTTCAAAATAAACTTTGACTTCTCTTACTTTTCATCTTTCCACTGCTACCACACTAATGAGACCACTATTAGTGGTCTAATTCAGACTAGACTAGACTAATTCAGCTCCTTGTTGCAACTAGAACTCATCTCTCGTCCACTGTTCCATCCCATTTCAGAACTTAAGTATAGTAATAAAATGTAAATCTCATACAGATACAAAACATGGAACTATTCAAATACTAATCACTCATTTACAATAAAATCAAACCAGTCTCAAGACACTGAATGTTCTGGTCCTTTCACTCTTCCCAACCCTGCCTGTGGTACACTGAAATCAAGATTGATGCTCTCTTTTTTTTCCCATTGCTTAAACAAGTCAAGCATCTTTCTGGTCTCATACCTTGCTTCAAAGTAACTTTAAACCTACACATTATATTTTGGGATACTGCATGCAAAATTACACTTGAAGAAATCTGCTGATAACCAGTCACTTAAAAATCACCACGAACTAAAACCCTGTATGAGCAGCTCACAAAGGAGGATATTTTAAGCTCTTTGGGAAACAGGGATTAGATCTTGGTCAAGTTTGCCATACCAATACCACCTCAGCCCAGCAAAGAGTGGACTCTTCAGAATTATTTGATGGAAACTTTTCTGATCATAGATAAACTTAGAAATTTTAATGAGGAATTGTCCAGAATGTTAAACAACCCTGGGAGCATTCAACTGACCCTTTCCCAGTTAGGGATGTTTTTTTCTAAGAAAGGATAACACATCCTTTAGGAACAAAATTCCTATGGCATCTGATGAACAAATACAACAGGCTAAAATTGGGGTGATAATTCTATACAAAGGTGATACAGAGAGATCCCAGATCAGCCATGTTCAAATTAATCACACTCACCTATGCTCCACATGGCCCACTTTCACCCTCCTTCCTCTCTCCCCTTCTTCCTTCTGCCTTTCCTCTTTCTGTTGCCATCCTCTTTTTCATGGAAGTTTTCACTACACACTGCCTATCTTGGTGTGCATATACACAGTGCTATTCACAGGGTAGGAAATAGAAAATGTGAATAAAGAGTAGTGCCCAGAGAGTGCTCACAGCATCATACCACAGTTTATTTATTTATTTTTTTTTTGACTTGGCAGCTTTTTCTACGATGGACAAAAGGTTAGGTGTGCTGTGGCAGACAAGATGGTTCTCACCAATGAAGCAGATGGCTTATGATCTATTTTCAGTAGCTTGGGGCCAGACAGTATGCCAGGACCCACAGTGGTATCACGACTGATTCAAGAAGGAAGCAAATTTAGGAAAAACAGGTTTGGTGGGTATTTGATTATTTTGATGATTGGCAGATACAGCTGATCCAATTGTTCACTTAGAAAGCTACAAGATTAAACTTAAACATTTCTCTATCAGTTCCAAAAACATTTCCCACCTGTTGTCTTCTTGCTGCTACATAGTTAAGTTTTACCATCTCCTTCCCAAATTCTTTAAAGCGGTTGGCAAGGTCTTGTTCATTTGTAGCATTTTTGACAGCTTCCAGAGCCTCCTCTACCTGAAGTGACAAAAAGAAACACATTTATAATTAAATAGCATTTAAATAGTATTATGTTAGATGCAGTAGTTTGTAAATTAAAAAAGAAAACAAACCCTTAGCACGCATTTATAATCAGAATATTTGTTCAAAATTTAGAGGATATTTTATGTGTGAAAGATAATTGCTGAACTCTTGGACATATAAAATATTGATTTAACATTATGATTATGATATGGAATATAAAATTCTAATTTCAAGTAACAATTTTTTTTTAAATACAGAATTTAAAAACAAATTATAGAACTCTTTAGAGAAGGAAGTAGTTCATAAACAAAACTGGAGGAATTCCTAGACTGCTGAAAGTTTGATACAGTTTGAATCTTCAAGCAATCTTCTTTATAATACCTCAACGTTTTGAAGTGAAGGGATTGCCAGGTAGCATCTATGACGGATAATTTTGTCAGTGGAAATAGTCATGGACATAGTTCTGAGTGACTGAGACACAAGAGAGATACATGTTTGCAAAATCCAAAGTGCTTAGATATGAAGGGAGTCTGATTGAAGCCTCAAATAATACTGACTTCTGAGAGAAGCAATAGGAAGAAAAAAAAAAAGTAGCTCTGAAGGAGTAATAAAAAAGTGGAGAATACAAGGGCCTGCTGCAAAATTCAAGCTGACTTTTGCAGTGTGGAGCAAACCAGAAAACGACATATAAACAGCTCATTGTTTGGTAATAGCAAAAACAGAAAGACCCATTAAAATGGCTGGAAACAGCTATAAATTAACACAATTCTGAGTTACATAGATACATCTTTATTTAGACTTGACACCATCACAAAAGTGGCTCATTCAACTTCCTTATCAAGTTTCACTATGTGGAAGAAGAGAATAGTGTACCTAAAGCAGTGATAATGGATGTCAGCAAACCTTTTACTTCATAGATACAATAACATCATTCAATTTACTAAATAAGCTAACACATTCTACTTTGGAAGCAAGGTCAGTGATTTAGAAAGATGAACTGGACGCCACATAAAATTGTTTCCATTTTTCTGTGGAACTTTTACATCTCTTTTTCTAATTATAAAACTCTAAAATGATGATCTAACTCCTCACCTCAGTGTTAGTTGTTTTCCAGTTCCTATCCAGCTCTAGTACTACTCACGGAAAAGAAAGCAGGATAGTTGAAAACAGAAACTGCTGTGTGGTAGGATGTTTTCAGGCACTCCAGTCAAATGACACTTAACCGTACTGGAACAGCCCACTTAAAACATTTTCATAGTTTAAAGAGAGTATCCCACCTCAAACCTTTAAAACAACAAATGAGAAATGCTTCACTTGCTAATATATTTATAATCATCTTCACATGGGTATCAACAGCATCGCTGAGAAGACAGCTCTTGGCAGTTAATTTGTTCCTGCTGCTTAAGTGAGTTGTAAATCTTGGGACATAAAGACTGGTGCTAGGGAGCAAAAAATAATTATCTCAGAGGGAGCTAAATCTTGGACTACATATGTACATATGAGCCAGCTTCTTACCAGTTGTTAATCAGAACAATTTGGAGTACTTATTTTTTGTTGTATTGTGTCAAATTTATTTTCCCATTGGTTTTCTCTGAAGAATCTTGTTTATATGTATTTTTAATTTATATTTCTAATTCATGGAAGTTCTCTTGAAAAGAAACACCAATGATAGAGTTGTCTATGTAAAGATAGACATACTCAGAGTTTTAATCTGAAGGATCTGAAAGGTGATCTGGTAGGAAATTCTCATAAAGTAACATGGCTCCAAATCTAAAGTGCCCTGAAATAGAGATGGGACCATAGTCTAGAATAGAAACTCACACCCTGATATTGGATGGATGGATAGACAGGTAGATATACACATATATATGTTGTAGGAGCTTAAGAAAGAAGAAAAAAGGGAAAATGTCAGCGATCAGCCACTCGACAAATCAAAATTCATATAAAAGTCAGGTTTTAATTTAGAACAGAGCTTATCTTTTGTTCCTTCTAGGGGTCTGGAGAATGAAAATTGACTCCAATAAGCCAAACATGCCTAAAAAGGCAGTTCTTAAACTGAAGAAGAGATTGGGCCACTTTCCAAAAACTTTTTCCATGACTCACTGATGGATATGTCAATATATATGAGGAGGGCTCTGGGGTCTGACGAGTCTGAGTCCCAGCTCAGTCCTCTGTTAACTCTCAGATACAGGAAAGCCACTTAACTGCTGACTCTCAGAGTCTTCACTGACAACACGAAGTTAAAATTCTCCATACACTACACAGGTTGTTTTAGGAATTAAGGAAGCTGGGAAACACAAAATATTAAAATCTTAGCAGAGTACCTGGCAAGAATTAGGAACTCCATAAACACAGATACAGTTGTGGGACAACCAGGCACAGGGTGGGCAGGCAGGGGGGCTGGAAAGTTGACAGCAACTGATCCTCCCAGCCCCCAGCGAATGTCTCTATGCGTTCTCGGCCCTCTCTGGCGTTCTCTCGTGGTCTCGCTTCTTCCGTTGTCACTCGTCCTCCCATAGCCTTCCTTTCTCTGAGCGATGCTGACTTTATGTCTCCGGTCCCTAGGCTTGGGCGTGCACACTTACGCGTGCCCACACCATAACTCAGGTGACCACAATCAGGCACACGTGCCCCACACCCACGTGCTTTCTGCATTTACATGATCAAGGCCACAGTTGATACCCATAAAGGCCAGTGGTGTAAAAAGCCTGGTTAATTCCATCTACCCTACAGAGACTGACCTGCTGCATAGTAGCTACTGATTGGAGAATACTTTTCCCTAAATAATTTTGAAGACAGGCTTCATCTCACTCATGAAATGTCTGCAGAAGAAGGGAACCTGGGAGGAACGGAAGAAACCCTGAGAAGAAACGGAGGGTGGGCTGCTGCTGCTGGCTCATGGGTAGGTGTTGTTAACCAAACTGCAGGGCCTCTGATAAGGCGTCGGATTGGGAGACTCTATGACTCAGCTTATTTTTCCTATAAGCTGATACAGGGAGGCCCTAGAAGCAGCTGTATCCTGTTCCATACTATAAATGCCCTCATGACCTTAGACATTACAGACAGCTGTTCTCCTCCCTTGCCAGGCTGTTTACAAACACCAACGTGAGCACTTTGCTTCACCAGGTGTCCTGCTCCATAATATTGATAGTCTGTGCATAGATACAGGAGGAAGGAGAGAACCCACCAGAAAAGACACTAACAATTCTTTCCTGATTAGTGGATATAGATGTTATTTTTAGAGCTTGTTACTAAAAATTCTTAAAATATCACTCTTTTCACAGTGCTTGTTCAAAATAGTTCCTACCCCCATTCCTAAAGTAAACCTACCTGTCACTATTAGTCTATAGCTGAGTCAAATTGTTTGAGAAGATCTATACAGCAGATTCTAATTTTTCTGGTTGAAACTGCACTTATTTGATATAAAAAAGTAGTCTGAGATTTCATTTATTCATTAAATACTGATTAAGCATCTACGAGGAGCTGGACAGCATATGGGGTACTGATAGCTACTCCCCCCTCCCCATTCTGTGATCTGGTTCTCCTAGTGCACGTTCACTGCCTAAGTCAGTGCTCTAAATCACTGTTGCCATGATCATCATTTCTGCTTGGATCCTCTGAATTTATTCCAGGATTCTACTATTGATACCGAGCTGACAAGGTTTTAAGTGACATTGATGAAAACACATAATATGCCATACGTATCTCCCTTGTTAGGACCTGTTTTTCCAGCTAAATTAAAAATGTTATTTTGGAAATAGGAGTTGGCCAAGTGAATGAATGAATGAAAGACTGAATGAATGAATGTAAGAATTGATTCCATTTTAACCATTGGTATGTCAACATTATCATATGTTATCTTTCTGTTTCCTAAAATTAAGCTGAACTTTTGGATTGAATATCCTGTTTTCATGTTAATAAGTGGAGGAAAAATTTATCAGAAAGCAAGGATTAATCATTCTTGCCTGTCATTTATTCTTAACCTACCATGTTTTATAAAGCACAAAAGTAATATAAAACACAATAATAAAAAGCAATGTTATTTTGTTTGTACAAGAAAAAAGACACTAACCACTATCACTGTGTACTTATGTAGACATTGTTCTAAATGGTTTATATTTATCTAATTTAGTCCTGAACAAAACTTCTAGCAGTTGATTGTTTCTCATTTAAACTTTACAGAGGAGATGCTGAAGTCAGAGGAGTTACACAAGTTGTCTGAGATGTTTCAAAGCAAGTAGTTTGCTCCAGAGCTTATACTCTTAACTCTTGGACTATTCTACCTCAGGTTTTTAGAAAGCATGAGTTTATAAAGCTGACAGTTTGAGTTTGGGTTACACTGATCAGCTCATGCTGTATTTTCATTAAGAACTTTGTCTCTTCTGATCAGTGTTCAAGTTCTAGTCATTTAACCTTTTTAATATCTGTAAACTCTACCCCTTTTTTACAATGCACGCTGCCATTGTCTTTGCTCAGTGTGTCACTATAAGGTAAATGAAAGAATAATCAGGATTTTCCACCCTCCTGCTAATGATAGACCCCTGCGGGCCTACACGCACGCCTGATGATGCGCACCTGGAGTAGGGTGTGGCCCTGCATGAGTGGGCACACTGGGCCAGAGACTGGGCTTATAAGCAGCAGCAGCAGCAGCAACAGGAGAAACAGAGTGTGGAGCAGAGGACCATTTGGGGTGCAGTAGAGAGGCCACAAGAGAACACCAGAGAGCCCAGAGAGAGTGAAGATTTGCTGGAGGCTAGGAGGCCTGCCAGCTTCCTGGCACCCTGCCCTCCAACCTGCCCTGTACCTGGTCGCCTCACTCCAAAAGATCATTAAAAGCCTAAAAAGCCACCGAGGGCTCCAGGACTCCTCCTTTACCTATCTGCCCAGCTCCATAGAGAACCTGCCCCTGTGCTCTTCCTGCAGCTACAGTCACTCACTCAATGATACGGATAATTTCAGTTGGCTCAATCTGTTTCCTTGTTTGAGCTCATCCCTCCTCTAATTGCTTCTTGACATTGCTACCAAATTTATTTATCTAAATCACAAATCTAATTCTAATCCTATAATGCTCAGTGACCCCAACAGAGTCCAAGCTAATTATCATGGCATCCAAGACACAACTTCCATCTGTGTCCAACTTTGTTACTCCCTCTCCCCACCTTACCCTCTATGCTCCAACCATACAGAATCAACTGCATCACTGTGAACACTCTAAGTACTTAAGTCTTTGTTCTTTCCTTGGTTTGTGCAGCTCTCTGTAACTGAAGTCTTTTGTCCAGCTTGAATCTATCTCCCTCATGGCAACAGCACCCATTTTCATACAGTAAACTGTTTCCCTCTGTTTCCCTGATCAAATGGAAATTTGTGTATTCTGCCTCCTCCTTGAAAACACTGCTGGGACCTTTAAATACTATTTTTCCAAGTAGCCGATGTTAAACTTTGTTAGCAGAGAGGCTGGATAAACAACTAAGGAGAGATGGGTTTGCTTCTTGTCTCTGCATGCTTCCCCAACAGATTTTTTGGCAGGTAGCTTCTCTAATCCCAGATACAAAACAGCTAACTTCAGCTGCCCTCACGTGGCTTGTAATGGAATACCTATGATGAGACAACTCTCCATGAACACTAAAGGTTAGGTTTCCAGCAAGTTTCATTAACTTGCTTAGCCCCACTGTTAGGACTGTCATTCACTAAATTAGCAATATCTGGATCTCAGTCCTGGTTCAGAGTGTGGGTCTCTGGATTTCTCTATTGTAGCCCCAGAGGTGATAACTGTTCTTTATATGTATCACCCCCAAATAAGAGATTCCCTTTACTTCCTACTAGTCAATCCCATGTTACTCTAACCTGCTATTAAGAGTTAATAATTACATAGGTAATACTTTCTCAAATGTTTGTGTACTTTTACTCTCACTGGACAGAATGATATATCCCCTTAATCTTTTGATGGGGCCAACCATCATCCTCAGTCCCTACTCCCAGCTTCAGTCTTATGTTGTGGCCTGAGCTTCTTGAATTTGGTACAAGCAATTGGTTCAGGAAAGGCAAATCTCATTCTGTTCAACGAGACCCTATTCTGAGACCCCCCTCTCCCAGGTACATCACCCTTCCTCACACTATCCTGAATTGCTCAACATTACAATAAGGTTGAACTGATCTCAAACTTAACTTGGGGGGTGTTGAGGGAGAGAGTGTGCTGCTCAATTGAGAATATAGAACATTCCTTCCCCTTTATACAATTACATATAGATAGGTACCCAATTCAAGCAATAAAACGATGAAGATTAAACTAAAAAGATAAAAATAATAGAACTGAGATTTAGAATATTGGTGAAGAGAATTCCCTCTCTTGCTATATTTAGCATAGTAACATTTAATCTTTGGAATATTTATCAGCTATGTTGAGATTATGAGAAAAAGACGAATAATGAAGACAGCCTTTAGTGAGAAAGAGGGAAGTAGAATCCTGGTTATTATCACATCCTTGTGCCTTGATCGAGCCTTGCTGAAGCTAACTCCCTCTGGGCGTTTAGCTTACTGATTTAATATACTATCTTTTTATTGTGAACAGTGCCACAATGAACATACGGGTGCATATATCCTTTTAGATTAGTGTTTTTGTGTCCTTTGGGTAGATTCCCAAGAGTGGTATTGCTGGGTCATATGGAAGCTCCATGTTTAGCGGTTTGAGGAATCGCCATACAGCTTTCCATAGTGGTTGGACCAATTCACATTCCCACCAGCAATGTAGCAGAGTTCCTTTTCCTCCACATCCTTTCCAGCATTTGTTGTTGCCTATATTTTTATATGTGCCATCCCAGATGTCCAAAAATAGACGATTGGATCAAGAAGATGTGGTACATATACACAATGGAATACTATTCAGCATTCAAAGAAGATAAACACATGCAACTTGCAGCCACATGGATGGAATTAGAAGGGATCATACTCAGTGAAACAAGCCAGAAAGAAAGAAAGAGAAAATACCGAATGGTTTCACTTATAACAGGACTATAGGGAAACAAAATAGGAGAGAGACACTTGGGGGTGGGGGGTGGGGGGAGGG